>JAODUO010000234.1:110000-145000 GCA_025642075.2 Ridgeia piscesae | reverse complement strand
ACGCGCACCCGCACGCGCATGCGCACGCGCACGCGCACACACACACGCACATAATAATTAATTTTGTGCAGGTAGTCAATTATAGTTGTCAGTACTCAATAACACTTTCATTTCACACGGTTGGTTTTCTGCTGGGCAAAAATAGGGCAGACAGTTGTGGTCACTGCCAGGGCTGAACAAGTGCGACAATAGAAAATACATACCATGGATAGTCAAATTTGTCATTTTTACAGAATATGTTGTCAGTTTCCTTCTGTACCTGTCTACATAACCATTTCTAAAATGTCTGCACACTGATGATATTAAAACTGACAAGTCTGGAAAATAGAGGAGCTTATGGGCAAGGTTGGTTGTCTGCCAGCCTGAAAGGTATTTCTGCCCTGCCAGTGCAGAAATAGGGCAGAATATAGTTCTGCCTGGCAGAAACGACAATAATACATGCAACCGATAGCAGTTTATAGCATATGTTGTCGGTCTTTTTATTTACCTGACTACATAACCAGCTGCTGTTCTAAAACTATTTGCATATTGATTATTTTAAAACCACAAAGACTTCCCCTCAAGGGGATACTTTCCCGGTCAGAAATCTCTATCCAGAGTTAGAGGTAAAGGCCATAATCTATCGTTTGTTAAACTAAGCCAGCAAATCCATAACAAAATGTCTATGCTATCATCTGAAGAGGCAATGCTAATGACTGCTAGGATTTTGTGAAGAAATGTGACAACTCAACTCAAGACAGTCTGGACATCACTGTGGTCTGGTGCCAGTTTCAAGCCTGACTAAAAACCTGTCGTCACTATTAGGTGCTAATCCATCCTATGGCTCGGTGCAAACAAAAGTTGTGGTCACTGTCACAGCCCAGAAAGACACCTGCTGCAAAGTGTATTCTTCAGTAATTAACACTGTTGGGTAAAAGACATTGAAGTTGGGATCAATGTGTAATTTGAAAGTTGAAAACAATCGGTGTGGTGAAAGGTGATTTGCAGTGTTCAAAGGTAACTAGTTTTGGCAGACAGGAATATCGATATTGACTATAATCTTTTTACATTTTGGGAGTTTCTGCAGAAACAAGGATAGAACAGTACTTCTAGAAAATATGTAGCAAAAGAACACAAACATATACATTAATGGCATAATGGTAAAAGTAAGTTCGTATATAGCGCAGTATCCAGTCCCCAAGACTACTCAAAGCACTAAGCACTACTTCCCTGGCAGACCTGATGAATCAAACGCTATTTCAACTTCTCTGGGCAGCATCCAGCCACGAAGGCTGCTGGTACAAAAATATATAATATGTAAGAAACAATACAATAATATAAACATATGTTCTACAATGTTTGCACACTGATTATATTAAAACCACAATAATATCCGAGAAACAATACAATAAATTAATGAACTGCAAGACAGGTACCTAAGTGTATAATTTGTATGCTAGCCTCTGTAATATAATAACATTTTAGAACATTGGATGGCTGTTGCACAGCTTTACATATGCTAGAAATAAAGATTAAGTTGAGAAGCTACAGTTTATAATAAAAAGCAAGACCATAAATATGATCAGTTATGATTAGTATTCAAATGTACGATCACTTAGAAATGGTGTAATCAACTATGACTAAGCTATTTATTTTTAAATCTGTTCTACAGCGTTAGTATAGTCATGATAACCATAACACCTGTAGACATAGTTATTAAGGCGATTACATTGCAGTGTAATATATTACTATTACACCTGTACTTAATTTCCTTCCTATTACTATTACATGATGAATTGAACATATTAATATTCAACTAATTAAATGTCATAAATACTAGATATGAGGCATTTGTATTAAATATCGTTATCAATCAAATGACATGATGATATTCAATGTTTCGGTCAAGGCCATGCCAGGGGTAGTTTTGCACGGAGTGCAATACCTGTTGGGATAGAACAAACAACTAAAACCGAGACATTAGCAGCTACCATTGTTACAAACATACAATTTATTTGATAAATTTATTCAATTAGTCCAAAAGGAAGCTGATTATTTTTGTAAGACTATGGTAACTTCTCTCTTGGCCTAGGCATTGCCTGGGGTAGTGTAACAGCATAATTGACTGATAACATATTGCAGCGACAATGTGGAAACAAATTAACAAGTGTTCTGAGGACTAATTCCATCATACAGATCAATATCAGTTAGTAAAATCAAAACATTCACAAAATAGTACAGTGCATTATGGATATATCAAATTTGCAGGAACCCAATTTTGTCAGTTCAATTTGCATGAAATCTGTGCGTTCTCATTGCACACACTAAACTATCAGGTACACACAAATAATGCAGTGAGAGAAATATCAAGTGAGACTATCTAAATCATTTAAAAATCACTTTACCAATATGGTAATACCCATTGTATACATACCTTAACAATGTTCATGAACTTCAGGATACATTTTGAGGAATCACATATGCTATAAACAGTCTCCTTAAATCCTATTTTGACAAGATTCAAAATTCGAACGACTTCATTGTCCTTTTAAACTATACAATAAGAACGGAAATGTGTTTTAAGTTACATAATAAAATGCCAACAATAAGATAATTATTTTCTTATTAATTAATATATCTAATTGGAAAATCACGTTTTATAATCGTATTATACACCTTGTCCAATGTCTTGTTGAATCGATCATTGATTTTTCATCATCACAGGTGGCAAGTTACACCTAATTTACGCCGATCGTCGAAATAAATATATATATATATATATATATATATATATATATATATACATATACATACATACATACATACATATATACATATACATGTACATGTACATGTACATATACATATACATATACATATACATATACATATACATATACATATACATATGCATATGCATATGCATATGCATATGCATATGCATATACATATACATACATATTTACAGATTCTACCAATGTCGTGGCAAGTGAAACGGGCCAGTAAACCCGATGTGCAACACGCGAAAAAGGTGCGCAAAACGTCATGCATGCCACATGTAAAACAATTGTTTTAATGGTTGCGTGTTTAACCAGGTTTGCGTAAATGAAAACAAGGCACGAAGAGCTTCCTTGGCACGTGAATAGCGAGAATACAACATTATGACTTGAACAAATTATATCCGTTTCCTTTTGTAGACTTTCAGTGTCACAGAGCATACTTAGAGTACATCTGTGATGTAGTTGGTTATTATTTGCCTTGTTTTTCCTATGAACAATTTATTTTACATGCCCAATCTGTAACAATGTAGCGAATGGTGTCTTAACTGATTTCCTTATATACTCAATTCCATTGTACTACCACACTCAGTGTGCATGAATCAGTGACCTAAAAACTAACTAATTTTCCTTCCAAAATCACATGCTTTTGTGACATATTGTGTATATAGACGTGTGTTTTATGCCATCCAGATGGTTGCGGACTCCCCGTCGTTGTTGTCGTCGTCCGATATGAGTGAATTCGTCATGTCGACTATCATTCACAGCAAATTGGATTTCACAGTAGACGAAGCAAAAGTACAGCAGAGTGAAGTAAATATTGTGCATAGCGCGAATGAAATAAATCCTGGTGATAATTCGATAGGGGTACGATTGATAATGTTAATATTACTATTATTAATGTCGTTATGTTTACGTAAGCTATTTTATATCGAGGTAATGTCATTAATTTAGCAATAAGCCTATTAAACCGATTTCAGATTGTAATATATATATATATATATATATATATATATATATATATATATATATATATATATATATATATATATATATTATGACTATAATTATAATATGATGATGTCAGCTACATTTATGTTAGTAAGACAGGGAGAGATAAAATAACGATAATACCCAGTATAATGAGCAATTCAGCAGAGTTGCGTTAACAGTGTATACGCCTCGTCGATACAGCCTTTACGATGTAAAAGGTAAACATGTTTTATTAGCAACTGGGTCGATTTGGATTCACATAATGATAATAAAGTCGACACAGTAATACAAATAGTACACTAAAACGCTATCCATCAGTACATAGTTCATTCCATCGATCTCTATAATATCCAGTCACTTTGCTATCCTAATATTATATTTTGAGCTGAAATATGTTATTCATATATTTATTAGTAATCTAATTGTTCTATGTTTTATTTACTTACTATTTTTAAATCAGCTCATTTACAAAATTTATGCATTTCATATTTTATTTATGTTTACAATTTTCATTTCATAGTTTTACTTAATTTATATATTTGGTTAATATAAATACCTATATTATTATACTTATAATGATTTTACAAATTGCATAATATGTAAAACTTGAATTCATGTCTTACGATTCTGCTCTGCCCAGCTAGTGACAATGTCAACAGATGCTTCTGTGTAACATACACGCATACTTCGAATAATGAATGCGCTGTACTCGTATACTGGAACATTGATTTGTAAATAATTTTTGCAGACTAAAAAGTATTTGGGATACCATATATTAAGCATTTTGATGAGAACGTACGTTGTCGATGTTCCGCCGGTTCCACCAAAACATTCTGCTTAGCTCCTGCTTCGCCTTCAGTTCGAGCATCCACCCATTTAATTAGTATTGACTCAAACATCTTACCACCTTTTTGAGTTAGTGATATCGTTTGTTAGTATGTGGAATTTTCCATTTCACACAAACATCCTAACTCCGGTCTGACATCGCTTGCATCATTCTTTGCACACAGGAAGCAGACCATTCAAGCCAGTACTTTATAGCTATACCTGTATTTAGATTACAACGTTCTTCAAACAATAACATGTTAGGCTAACTGAATGATGCTGGGTTTGTTTAGGACGGGCGGAACGAAGTCAGCAACCAAGACCCAGTTGACGACGAGGACGGTTTGGGTTTCGCAGCGCCAGGACAAAACGAAAGTTCCGATGAACTGCCTCCTGCTGGCGGTTTTTCTCAGGTACCATATATTACTGCCATTTTTGAATGGCGGTCTCCTGTCGGGTAATTGTAGTAGATCATCTGACAAATGACTAAATGTTGACAAATTATATATTTATTTTATAGAACTGTAATGTATGAATGTATGTTTTAGATGTCGCGCGCGCGCGTGCGTGCATGCGTGCGTGCGTGCGCGTGCGCGTGCGCGTGCGTGGTGTGCGCGTGCGCGTGCGCGTGCGCTTGCGCGTGCGTGCGCGTGTGCGTGCGTGCGCGTGTGCGTGCGTGCGTGTGGGGTGGGTGTGGGTGTGGGTGTGGGTGTGGGTGTGGGTGTGGGTGTGGGTGTGGGTGTGTGTTCATTTAGTACACGTGTATTTGGTATTTCCTTGTATTTTGTGTGTTTGCGTTTTTTAGAAGCACGTAATATATGAAGACAGTAACTTCAGCTTCGCTTCCTCTTACCACACGTACACAGCGAGAACACCAAAGACCCCAAAGACCAAAAATAACAAAGACTTGGTAAGACTGCTTTAATGCTTTAAGATAGTATTTTCACCGCCTTATTATCATTGCCGACTTCGTGTTAAGTAGGTCACTTAATTTAAATCACCAGATAGTGTCGCATTGCACTGATATACTATTTGTGTGGGCTAGAAGACCTTAATATCGGCTTTGCCTCATCAATGATCGAAATGATATCAAATAGTCGCAGCAGTGAAATGGTAAGACTTGCAAAGTAAAAACTAAGTTATCTACGCTACATAATCTCGTCTATTCGAAAGACGTTCTTTTATTTTGATGGTGTCTCGTGTATTTAACCTACGAAAATGCTTGATTTCGAATGCCACGGTATTGTATATTAACTCTGTGTCGTATGTAATGCACCTACTTGAAGAAAAAAACAATTAATTTCCATTTTGATGTTAACAGAGGCTTAGTAAGACCGGTTAACGATTGCATTTTGACTGCCATATTGACAGAAATATACTGTCTCGTGATAATTTGTCCCATACATTAATATCATATCAGCACAGGCTGCCGCATTGCATTGAAATATTGTTTTATAGATTAACATATAACTGAGTGTCTTTACAGTGTTTTTATTTAATGTTTCATGTACATTTTGTCTTTGCACATGTATTACATTTGATAAGTTTCGATTAGAAAGCTTGACTCGTATCAGTGCATAACTCTCAACTAGTTAGGAGATGCATTTAAGTAAAAAATAAGTATTTGTTCACAAAACTGCTATGTGTTGCTTTGCATATGTGGACTGCAGTGGCACGTGTTACTCAGAGTAGAACATATGAAAGAGAGTAAAATACATGAAGTATAGTAGAACATATAGAGTAGAGTAGAACATCTGAAGTAGAATAGAACATATGAAGTACAGTAGAACATGTGAAGTCGAGTATAACATAATGAAGTAGAGTAGAACATATGAAATAGAGTAGAATAAATGAAGTAGAGTAGAACATATGCAATAGAGTAGAATAAATGAAGTAGAGTAGAACATATGAAATAGAGTAGAATAAATGAAGTAGAGTAAAACATATGAAATAGATTATAATAAATGAAGTAGAGTAGAACATATGAACTAGAGTAGAACATATGAAATAGGGTAGAATAAATGAAGTAGAGTAGAACATATGAAATAGAGTACAATAAATGAAGTAGAGTAGAACATATGAAATAGAGTAGATTAAATGAAGTAGAGTAGAACATATGAAATAGAGTAGATTAAATGAAGTAGAGTAAAACATATTAAATAGGGTAGAACAAATGAAGTAGAGTAGAATAAATGAAGTAGAGTAAAACATATGAAATAGAGTAGAATAAATGAAGTAGAGTAGAACATACGAAATAGAGTAGATTAAATGAAGTAGAGTAGAACATATGAAATAGAGTACAATAAATGAAGTAGAGTAGAACATATGAAATAGAGTAGAACATATGAAATAGAGTAGAATAAATGAAGTAGAGTAGAACATACGAAATAGAGTAGAATAAATGAAGCAGAGTAGAACATACGAAATAGAGTAGATTAAATGAAGTAGAGTAGAACATATGAAATAGAGTACAATAAATGAAGTAGAGTAAAACATATGAAATAGAGTAGAACATATGAAATAGAGTAGAATAAATGAAGTAGAGTAGAACATACGAAATAGAGTAGAATAAATGAAGCAGAGTAGAACATACGAAATAGAGTAGATTAAATGAAGTAGAGTAGAACATATGAAACAGAGTAGAATAAATGAAGTAGAGTAGAACATATGAAGCAGAGTAGAACATATGAAATAGAGTAGAATAAATGAAGTGGAGTAGAACATATGAAATAGAGTAGAATAAATGAAGTAGAGTAGAACATATGAAATAGAGTAGAATAAGTGAAGTAGAGTAGAACATATGAAATAGAGTAGAATAAGTGAAGTAGAGTATAACATAATGAAGTAGAGTAGAACATATGAAATAGAGTAGAATACACGAAGTAGACTAGAACATATGAAATAGAGTAGAATACATGAAATAGTATGAAATAGAGTAGGACTGTTCGTAACCAAATTGTATATTAATAATCTTACCGATATAGGACAAGCGTACAATTTCGTACGCTTTCAGTGTTTATTCAGCCATATGACTGAAACTCTTCTGGTTAAATAGTATTTAGATCGGACACTTAACTAATGAAGATCACTTTGGTTTTCTTTGTGGTTTGGCCTCAGACTCTGTGGTG
Source organism: Ridgeia piscesae (assembly GCA_025642075.2). Taxonomy (NCBI): domain Eukaryota; kingdom Metazoa; phylum Annelida; class Polychaeta; order Sabellida; family Siboglinidae; genus Ridgeia; species Ridgeia piscesae. The sequence continues at coordinate 137,298 of JAODUO010000234.1, read as the reverse complement.
TGTTTAGAGCAAGATAGCCGAAGGGAACGAAGACTCTGGTATCGGTTTCGCCATGCCATACCAGACAGACTCCGTGTTACCACGGGGACGGGTCGTAAGCGGCAGTGAAATTGTAAGACTCACAATAAAAAACTGACCCAACTACGCCATATTAGATAATCCGATGTAACAACCAGTATTCGTGTGCATGCGTGTGCGCGTACATGCGAGTGCGAACGTATGATCAATCACTCGAAAGTTGTACGCGTGTTTAAAGAAATATTAAATGAAATCTGTTCGAAACACGTTATTTTATTTTGCTTGTATCTGATGTATTTAAAACATCAAAGTGCTTAACTTCGAAATCCACTTTAGGTTCTGACTCTGTGTATGAAAGATAGGATGCATCTCCTTGAAAATTGTAATTATATTCCATGTGGATAAACGTGCACGCGCATACGTATGTGTGTGTATGTATATATATATATATATATATATATATATATATATATATGTGTGTGTGTGTGTGTGTGTGTGTGTGTTTGCGTGGTGCGTGGTGCGTGGTGCGTGGTGCGTGGTGCGTGGTGCGTGGTGCGTGGTGCGTGGTGCGTGGTGGGTGGTGCGTGGTGCGTGGCGTGTGTATGTGGGGGGGGTGCGTGGTGCGTGGCGTGTGTGTGTGTGGGGGGTGCGTGGTGCGTGGTGCGTGGTGCGTGTGCGTGGTGCGTGGTGCGTGGTGCGTGGTGCGTGGTGCGTGGTGCGTGGTGCGTGGTGCGTGGTGGGTGGTGCGTGGTGCGTGGCGTGTGTGTGTGGGGGGTGCGTGGTGCGTGGTGTGTTGTGGTGTGTGTGTGTGTAGTGTGGGGGGGGGTGAGTGTGTGAATGAATATGCATGGCATGTGTCTGTGTGTTGTTGTGTGGACGTTTACATCATGTGCATGAGGATGTGCATGCTAATCTCATATATATATATATATATATATATATATATATATATATATATATATATATATATATATAAATTACATTAATAAGGATCATACATACCATTTTTGTAGGTTAAATTATTAAATGACCCCCATATTGAAATATATCTATTTACACAAAATGGGTAACCCCGCTAAGGTCTCAATCACACGCTTGAGTGATCACCATGCACATTTGAGGTCACGGTATGCACGTGCAACTTGACAACCTCTGTACTGGCTTGCCGAGACAGTGTCGTCGTACACATGTTATTGAAGGGTTAGCATCAGTTTCAAGAACATTTATGCCGCATTTGAGGTCGTCAATGCCTCCTCAACGTCAACGTAGTCGGTTGACCACCGAAGAATTGGCCAAGGCCATGAGCATGCTGGAATGTGGATCTTCACAGCGTGGGGTTGCCAACGTCTTTGGTGTGAGCCAAATTGTGATAAGCAGAGCATGGAATCGCTTACAGACGTATGGCTCAGCCACCCAGCGTCATGCTGGTTGTCGACAACGAGCAACCACGCCAAGAGAGCACCGATTTCTTGTGGGGCAGGCCAGACGTCATCCCTTCGTGAATGCGACTACTATACGAAATGAGTTGAGGAATGCTGGTGGTGTTAACATTTCCATACAAACAGTTCGTAATCGACTTCGGTAGAGTGGTTATCGGTCTAGGAAAGCATGCATTCGCATTCCCTTGACCCGACTTGAGAAACAGGCGCGTCTGCACTGTGCACAAGATCACGTCAACTTCACTGATAACGATTGGGATCCTACACTCTTCACCGTTGAGTCAAGGTACTGGCTTGACTTTACATGTCGACGTGCTCGAGTGTGGAGAAGACGTGGGGAGCGATTTTAAGATGCCAACATCTCCGAACATGACCGCTTTGGTGGAGGCTCAATCACGGTATGGGCTGGCATGAGCAGAGATGGAAGAACAGACCTGCATCCTCATGGACGACAACGCTCGACCTCATCAGGCCAAGGTGGTTGAGGACTACCTCCAGCAGGTATGGACTGGCCAGCACGTTCACCTGATCTCAAACCGATCGAGCATGTTTGGTACGTGCTACAGGTGGCGATTTTGCGACGTCTGGTCCAACCAAGAACTCTCGTGGAACTGGGAAATGCCCTCACTGAAGAATGAAACAATCTTGAGATGGCGGCCATCCAGAGACTCATTGGAAGCATGAGACGCCGTTGCCAGGCTGTGATTGCATCACGTGGGTCACACACAAGCTACTGACAGTTGTTGCTGCTGGTAATTGAACTGTTTGGGAGATTTTCATGACTTGTAGTAACATTGGAATAACATTCTGAAACCTCCATGTTTGGGTGTCTGCTTCTTTGATGACAGAACGCGTGTTACCTATTGTTAAAATTTGGTATACAGCATTGAAATTCAGGAAATAAACATGTCCTCGAATACATCCCAATTTTAGTTGTTGTCTGATATCCTTGCCGGAAAATATAATACCGCCCAAAATGTTGTCCCTAGCAAAGTTTGAGTAGTAGTAGTAGTAGTAGTATATATATATATATATATATATATATATATATATATATATATATATATATATATATATATAACGAACCATAGTACACACTGAGCCAAACATGTTCGACAATAGTGTGTTTTGTTTTCACCAGCATCTAACGCCTAACGAAGTTGAAGAGCTGGGTAACTACGAGGTCGAAGACGGTAATGAACCAGACATTTATTATTGCCCGTTAATATCAATCCAACGATAATGTATATAATGTTTTGTATACCGAAACAGGTCTGTGTTTTTTCATATAGATAAACAACTTGCTATAAACCTGCTGGTGCTTAGCAGGATCATTGCATTATATAAGCTTATGATACGACTTTACACAGTTATATACACGTGTTTCATTCAAATGATACATCAGTAGAAAAGCCGAACGTATAACTAAATTGGAATAAAAATAGTTTCGTGACTGGTGTAAAGTAGGCAAATCATCACAACAAGATTCACGTTATTTAAAAGGCTAATATGGTCCTCCTACATAACTTAATATTGGCAATATAAGCATTCGAATAATATATTATTGTCAAAATTAATGCAATCATAACACCGAAAATCATTACACTGCCACAATTGATGACCTACGTGCCAATTATCTCTCCAGATGTCGACCCAATAATGATGCCAAAATGGTACGTCAAGCATATGCCAGAGACCCAGCTGAAAATTTTCAGAAATGTAAGTAGAAATTACGTTTAACCTTCACTCGTACCAAAATAAAGTTGTGCCAATACACATCATGTGAATCTGTCAACACACTGTATTTAAGGAATTATTTAACCTTTGTGGAACACTACAAGGAAACGGTCAGGAAATTCATATCGCATACCATACACAATTATGCAGTAATGTAGTCAACAAAATGGGTATTGTGTAATGTGATATATATATATATATATATATATATATATATATATATATATATATATATATATATATATATATATATATATATATATGTGTGTGTGTGGTGTGTGTGTGTTTTAATTGTGTAAAACATACATTCCCGATAGGTATGTTGGCGTATCACAATAATCACGCAAGCTATTTAACAAACCAGTGATTTATATTTAATATATAATTGCTGTTTTTTCTGTAGCTGCTTAGTAATGTTTATTACTCCTTATTAGGTCAAGCTATTAATCCATATGCCCGACAGTCAACGTGTCGGTATGTAGCGTGTTGTGTCATTGTACACGTTACTGCAAGCTACTCCTTACTCTATGATGTATACATATCATAGAGTAAGGGGTAGCTCGCAATAACGTATACAATGACAACACGCTACAGACCGACACGTTGACTGTCGGGCATCTGGATTACTAGCTTGACCTAATAAGGAGTAATAAACATTACCAAACAGTTTCAGAAACACATGTTACAATCGAGATCATTCTACAGATATTCGTTCTGCTCGACTGTATCGGCGACCAACGCGTCGACAACAGAGCCCTGTACAAAGAACTGGTCAAACTGGACGAGGACATAACCCAGGGCAATGTAAACCATGTGTTGCAATCGCTCGAGGCGGACACACATCCAGTTGACTTCGACGACTTTCTCTTCAAAATTGCGCAGATCGGCGGTTCACATCGTACGTATACGTTACAATTTCCCCGTCACGTAATGAAAAATAGTCAATAATAATAATAATAATAATAATAATAAAGGACTCGTGCACATATACTCATTGTAGCTTTATAACATTATTAGTATTAGTATTAGTATTAGTATTAGTATTAGTATTAGTATTAGTATTAGTATTAGTATTAGTATTATTAATAGTAGTAGTAGTAGTAGTAGTAGTAGTAGTAGTAGTAGTAGTAGTAGTAGTAGTAGTAATAGTAATAGTAATAGTAATAGTAATAGTAGTAGTAGTAGTAGTAGTAGTAGTAGTAGTAGTAGTGTACTAAATGTGGACATCCCACATAATTAACTTCATCTAATGAATAATATAAAATATAATGCATCATATAATAATATACCTATTATATATTGGGCACCATAACGGTGTTTTCATCATATCGCATTTATTTCAAATGTTAACTATGATTATTATATACGTCCCAGAAACGCAATGACAGAAAACAAGCTAGACAAACGAATGCATTATTCGAGTGGTGTTTGTATACATTTGTTAATCTGACATAAATATGCCTGTCTACGTTCCATCAGTATTAGAGGAGGCAGGTTAGCATATAAGCGACTAGCAATGCATTTGTATGAACAACATTTACTTTTCAACACACAACACTTTTTCTTCTTCTCTCTTCTTCTCTTCCTCTTTCCACCATAGAACTTTGTATCAACCATGCGTATATAACTAGAGTATTGCCTAGTTAGTTGTAGTTCACACATATGATAATAGGATTTGGGATCAGAATTCTGATACGTGACGAGTAGGCATGCAGGTTACCCAACGGAGGAATATAATTGCTTCTATTCGTGCCATGTTTCATTGTAGATAATATGGAACGGCAATTTACACCCCGTCAGAAGTTGTGCTATACAGCCATCGTGAAGTTTGCAGTGACCAACTCGACGTGGGACTTCAAGAAGCCGAGGTTCAAGAGGGCGACAACGATCAGAGAGGTGTTCGACCCGCGCGAAACGACTGAAGGACTGCCGGAAGACGTGTTGACGTTGTACTACAACAGGATTGTGAGCTTCACTAAAGGTAACCCCCGATACGACCAGAACTCTCCGTACGTGAAATCCAAATGGTACGTACACGTAGAAGACCCGAACTATAAGCCGCGATACCCGAAAAAGCCGTGGGATCCTTCGGATAAGGTGGACTGGGCGCCGCGCAGGACGAACTTGGGGTACGATGAAGTGGACCCGGAACTGGAGGTTATAATGCGGAAACGGCGGAAAGCGGCGATTCAGCGCGCCGCGCTCATAGCGAAACAGCTAAAGGCAGACGAGGAGGCGGAGAGGGCGGAGAGGGCGCAGAGGGCGGCGGGAAGCAAAACGCAGAGTAGCCTGGGCAGGAAGACACATTCCACACATCCTCCTTCACATCCCACCTCAGCCTCGTCGTCGCGTCGTTCATCGCAGTCCGCGGGAAGCCAGCCACATTCGTTGTCGTTTCATCCCACGCTGCCCACGGTGACGTCGAAGAGCGACGAAATGACGCCGTGCGAGGAGCTGCCCGAGGAGGCAGCCCAGTCGCCCGAGAAGGCGGCCCAGTCGCCCGAGAAGGCGGCCGAGTCGCCGTTCAAGGCGATGAAGCATTACCAGACACGGTCGACGACGTATTACCAGAACCAGAGAAAGACGAACTGTCCAACCGTACGGAATATGCTGGTGAGCATGACAGATGATAAAGTCGTCGTTATGAATGAATACAGTTATTTCCCAGTGAATAGAACAATAGAAAGAAATATACACCCAATGTACAATGACATAAACAAACAATTGCACATGGGGGTAGATGGAAGTTCATACTTACCAATAACTTCCACCAACACTATCACAATTTGTGTATTAAAAAAACCTTTAACAACATTGAAATACATCTTTAAAACGTAATATCATTCATATTTGTAAATTCCATACATATTTTCATATAATCACCATTCCTGTGTTATGGATGTGCATTATAAGTATTGATAGCTTCATAAGTCGTGTTTTGGTAATTTTAACTGCAATTGAACAAGTAACGTATTCATCATATGGGTATCATAATTTAACACCATATATATATATATATATATATATGTATATATGTATATATATATATATATATATATATATATTATGTATGTATGTATGTATATTGTATGTTTGTATGTGTGTTGTGTGTGTGTGTGTGTGTGTGTGTGTGTGTGTGTGTGTGTGTGTGTGTGTGGGTGTGTGTGTGTGTGTGTGTGTGTGTGTGTGTGTGTGTGTGTGTGTGTGTGTGTGTGTGTGTGTGTGTGTGTGTGTGTAAACTCATAGATTTTAAGATTGTGCGAGCATAAGCTTGTTTCATTTGTTTTACACTCACGTGACAAATGCATTGTGTCATGGTTAGAAGCAAAATGTCATTGCAGGTTATACCGCACCATGTTATTTTTGGCTTTGGACATAGCTTTATTATGTCAGCCAGTTTAAGTACACCTAATTCGTAAAATAGAGAATTAGTATGACATAAAAAGGTTTCATTTCATATTACTTTCGTTTGCAAGACAAAAACACGGTGAACTGTAGTCTTATAAGTGCTGCCGCAGTCAGTACTATTGCTCTACGACGTGCAGTCAGCTGAACATTGTCAGCTGAACATTGTCAGCTGAACATTGTCAGCTGAACATTGTCAGCCGGTTAGATCTGTGCAGGGCGATGCTCTCACGCACAAGGCATTTTTGAATTTGAACAACATCGACGAAATACATCCGCAATAGATTCAAATAATCATCGTACAAAAGTGGACGTGTTTGCACCATTCATCGTCAACCACTGATTCATTGTTAAGTCTCTATATTATACAGTCTCGTCATTATACCGATAGTTACATCATACAACTTGCAATACAGTATAACTGTATTGGTAATATACCCTGTCGATCCATCTAATTTGACGAATATTCCATTCCATACATTGGTGTTATTTCAGAGGTGGATGGATAAAATGCGCAAGCGAGGAGAGTCGCTTTCCAAAATACCGGACGTCGACTTGATTCCGGCCGTACGGAAGATAATCATAGGTATGTTTTACAGTTATATGTATATGCCTTAAGTACTGCAGACTTGTTTCATCAGGCAACGGACAATTTTCCTGAAGGGAGAACGGGTGAGTGTTGCGCATATGCCAACAATCATTTGTGCACACCACTAACGTGGCATATCATCGAAAATGTGAACGAATACAATATATGTAGCAGCCGATGTACTATTGATGCGCTGTGTTACCAACGGAATTCGAATAGCATGAGAAAGATCTATGTTTTATTCCATATTCCCTAACCATGCTTTGAAAATAAAATATACCAATAATGTTAAGACATTTTAGTTTACAGGTTCATTTATGTGAAAAACATAATCAATTGCATGTGCGTGTGCGTGCGCTTGCTTGTGTGCGTGCATGTGTAAGCGCGTGCGTGTGTGCGTGAGTGCGTACATGCGTGTGTGTCACACTGCATGATAATTCGCATTTTCCTTTGCTATAGACAGCAACGGGGAGCACCCTTTGTGTAGCAGTCTCCGTAGGAGAATATCCGTGGACGAAACGCGACACAACTACACAATCGCCCAAAGACTAGCAAGTATGTATGGGGGATGAGAAATGTACGAGTCGTCCTGCGTCACATTGCGGCTTCTCTGGTAATAAATATGGACAGTGTAGGTCTTACGAAACATTAGAACAGTATTCAATTATATGTTCTACATGAATCATCCGGTATTGAAGGATCGTCGTCACTACAGTAACAATATCTCGGCGACGTCAAGAAGTCGTGTCATTGGAATATGTCATGGTAAAATACAAGTTGTCACCAGTCTAAGGACAGGAATCAGCCATCATAGATAATACATTTGTTATGAGAAATACTGAAATCAGCCTATGACACCACTTTCACTGTGTGAACTAAACACGTACCCAACCCGCAGAATGAAGCAGACTTCGGGGACACTATAGTTTATTGTATTCACGCGTGAATGTGTACTGTTCTCACACTACAACAACATGTCCTCGAGAATGCGTTTGTTCTGTACCGCCTACAGTCGTCAAGGCCAACGAAGTTCACGGTAAGGTGCGAGAGACGAAACCTCCGAGCCTTAATCGTACGGGTATTCCTCTTCCTCAAATGAATCTCTACAAGTTGGGCATTAGACCGCCTTACACTGCCAACGACTTGTTGACCATCCGGAGATGTGTGAGAAGACTATCCTACAACGTCTTTTTCGTTATTTCACCAATCGTTTCCGAACGTTCTATGACCGTTCACACACACGCTCTAACACACACTCACACTCACACGCACATACACATATATACACTCATTCACACACATGCGCGCGCACACACACACACACACACACACACACACACACACACACACACACACACTCACACACACTCACACATACACATACACACTCACACACACACTCACACACACACGCACACGGACACGCACACACATACGCACATACACACACGCTCACACGACACACACGCACACACGCACACACACACACACACACACACACACACACACACACACACACAATTATGTGTTTGTGTGTCATACTAGAGAATAAGTTACCTGTGTCTATGTAAGGCTGTACCTTGTTTGATGCGAAAACACTAACACTTATCAACAGTTGCATAAGTTCAAAAAGGGACAAATAATATTGCCGAATTACTATGTAGTAATCAGAAATCATATAACTGAATAATAATAACATGTGTATGAAAGCCAACATTACGAATATTTCTATTTACACACGTCCAACGTATGTATATATTCGCGCATGTTTGCACACACATTTACATACACACACATACACTACTTGCAGGCGAAGAAGGCAATGGACACATATCTGACGAATCTACAACATTATTTTGTGACTCGAGCTTGGCAACAATGGAAGGAGTATCACACAGAGGATTTCTTTTCTCCGCTATTAAGACAGGTAAAAAAATACTGTACGACGTAACGGCAATACCAAGTCAGTCCATCCAAGCCATGGTTGATTTTAGTATGGTTGGGTGTTTTTAATATGCGACTGTTCTGCATCTTTTGATACTTCTAAAAGATGAAACCATACCTTGATACCCTCAAAATTGAATATAATTCATCTACCGACACTCCATCGAGACTTTGGAATAATTTACCAGTAGACATTTAAATTTCGAAATCGATAAATATTTTCAAGCGTAAAGCATTATAATTGATATTAATGAAAACTAAAATTGAATTATAAATTGTAAAGAATTAGCTAATGATTGCAATCATGTTGGTATATCGATCATCTGTAGTTTTAATTTAGGAAGTAATTTACATGTTTGAGTGCAGTTTATTAGTTTAATTTACTGGACAAGCAGCTCGACAAGTTGTGTACTCTTCTGGTAACCAGCGGTACTATTGAATCATAACTTATATCATATGGATGTGGATGAGAACATAACTTTACTTACTTACTTATTTACTTACTTACATCCCCAACATTCAACAGTATACCCTCTATAGAAACACACAACTACGCTACCCTGTTGCTGCCAGAAAACCCTAAACCGCCGCCTTCCGCGTTCCTAACAATACCCCACCCCTGATGACTATTTAAGCTCAAGTATTTTATCTTATTGCTAACATATACAGACACCCCGAATATAATGTGACATTTGGCATCAACTAGCATCCTACGATAACCTTATATGCAAAACAGTATGCGAGTTTGCCATATCCAGAGCACCGATAGGATAACGGTGTTTAGTTATTTAATTATAATTGACACTACATTGCGGATATTTGTTTATTTCTTAAATTACCATCATATTCAAATTGCATATGCATATACAGTCTGGTTTCTATTGCATGATTGATTTGACATGGTTATTAATAAATGCTACATGAATACTGTCAAATAGTGCCTTGTTACATGCTAACTGACGTCGTTACTTCCCTTAGGGTTTCAAGCGCGCCTATCGTTGCTTATCGCCGGCGACTGAAGAACTGATGTTCGTGCGTCCAGCCGAGTCGCCGATGCCCTTCTCTATGGCTCAGATGTCGGCCATCAAACACACGCAGCCACTCGATCGGCTGAGTAAGCCACTCAGCGTCCGGCCGCCGGTTCGTAGGTGGGCGCCGTGTCCGACCAGTGAAATACCCCCCACACCATGGACGCCACACCCGCCTCGACCTCCTGGCGTGCCTAGGTGCCCGTATGCCCCGATGGGTCCGTATTCACCCAGGCCCCCGTGTACCCCTATCGAGGCTCTGGCTAATAGCGCTTGCCGCTAACATTTTGCTTACTACTGAATCGCAATCAATTCCGTCGCCCCTCCCTCCACGCGTGTGTTTCTATGTGTACATTAAGGCCTCCGCGTACACTGTTCAGGGCTCTGGCTTTCTGGCGTTTGCTGTTGTATGTCTTAGTACTGGAATGCAATCATCAATCCCAGCCATTGCCCTTCGCATATATTTACTACTGATGAACATGCATTGTACACACATACCCTACGTCTGACAACGTCAACTGCTACCAGTTTGAGTGAATACAGTCAAAACAAAATCAAAAACACGTTCAATGAATTATTTTATTATCAACCATTAATAACACAACAGTTGTTGCGTGTATACGTGTGCATGTGTTGATAATATTATGTGCGTGCGTACATAATTGATTGGTTGTGTACTTGCATGTGTGTATCAGGATATTGTCAAGATGATAACGACACATTTCAAATAAAGTGAGATGTTCACATCAATTTATCAGTTCCCAAAAGTATTGTACGAACATTTCAAATAAAGTGAGATGTTCACATCAATTTGTCAGTTCCCAACAGTATTGTACGAACATTTCATATAAAGTGAGATGTTCACACCAATTTATCAGTTCCCAACAGTATTGTACGAACATTTCAAATAAAGTGTGATGTTCACACTAAATTATCAGTTCCAAACAGTATTGTAAACATTTCAAATAAAGTGAGATGTTCACACCAATTTATCAGTTCCCAACAGTATTGTACGAACATTTCAAATAAAGTGTGATGTTCACACTAAATTATCAGTTCCAAACAGTATTGTAAACATTTCAAATAAAGTGAGATGTTCACATCAATTTATCAGTTCCCAACAGTATTGTACGAACATTTCAAATAAAGTGTGATGTTCACACTAAATTATCAGTTCCAAATAGTATTGTACGAACATTTCAAATAAAGTGAGATGTTCACACCAATTTATCAGTTCCCAACAGTATTGTACGAACATTTCAAATACAGTGAGATGTTCACACCAATTTATCAGTTCCCAAAAGTATTGTACGAACATTTCAAATAAAGTGGGATGCTCACACCCATTTATTAGTTTCCAACAGTATTGTACGATCATTTCAAATAAAGTGAGATGTTCACACCAATTGATCAGTTCCCAACACTATTGTACGAACATTTCAAATAAAGTAATATGGTCACACCAATTTATTAGTTTCCAACAGTATTGTACGAACATTTCAAATAAAGTGAGATGTTCACACCAATTGATCAGTTCCCAACAGTATTGTACGAAAATTTAAAATAAACTGAGATGTTCACACCAATTTATCAGTTCCCAACAGTATTGTACGAAAATTTCAAATAAAGTGAGATGTTCACATCAATTTATCAGTTCCCAACAGTATTGTACGAACATTTCAAATAAAGTGGGATGCTCACACCCATTTATTAGTTTCCAACAGTATTGTACGATCATTTCAAATAAAGTGAGATGTTCACACCAATTGATCAGTTCCCAACAGTATTGTACGAACATTTCAAATAAAGTGGGATGCTCACACCCATTTATTAGTTTCCACCAGTATTGTACGATCATTTCAAATAAAGTGAGATGTTCACACCAATTGATCAGTTCCCAACACTATTGTACGAACATTTCAAATAAAGTGATATGGTCACGCCAATTTATTAGTTTCCAACAGTATTGTACGAACATTTCAAATAAAGTGAGATGTTCACACCAATTGATCAGTTCCTAACAGTATTGTACGAAAATTTAAAATAAACTGAGATGTTCACATCAATTTATCAGTTCCCAACAGTATTGTACGAACATTTCAAATAAAGTGGGATGTTCACACCAATTTATCAGTTCCCAACAGTATTGTACGAAAATTTCAAATAAAGTGAGATGTTCACACCAATTTATCAGTTCCCAACAGTATTGTACGAAAATTTAAAATAAACTGAGATGCTCACATCAATTTATCAGTTCCCAACAGTATTGTACGAACATTTCAAATAAAGTGAGATGTTCACACCAATTTATCAGTTCCCAACAGTATTGTACGAACATTTCAAATAAAGTGAGATGTTCACACCAATTTATCAGTTCCCAACAGTATTGTACGAACATTTCAAATAAAGTGAGATGTTCACACCAATTTATCAGTTCCCAATAGTATTGTACGAACATTTCAAATAAAGTGGGATGTTCACATCAATTTATCAGTTCCCAACAGTATTGTACGAACATTTCAAATAAAGTGGGATGTTCACACCAATTTATCAGTTCCCAACAGTATTGTACGAAAATTTATAATAAACTGAGATGCTCACATCAATTTATCAGTTCCCAACAGTATTGTACGAACATTTCAAATAAAGTGAGATGTTCACACCAATTTATCAGTTCCCAACAGTATTGTACGAACATTTCAAATAAAGTGAGATGCTCACATCAATTTATCAGTTCCCAACAGTATTGTACGAACATTTCAAATAAAGTGAGATGTTCACACCAATTTATCAGTTCCCAACAGTATTGTACGAAAATTTAAAATAAACTGAGATGTTCACATCAATTTATCAGTTCCCAACAGTATTGTACGAACATTTCAAATAAAGTGGGATGTTCACACCAATTTATCAGTTCCCAACAGTATTGTACGAACATTTCAAATAAAGTGAGATGTTCACACCAATTTATCAGTTCCCAACAGTATTGTACGAAAATTTAAAATAAACTGAGATGCTCACATCAATTTATCAGTTCCCAACAGTATTGTACGAACATTTCAAATAAAGTGAGATGTTCACACCAATTTATCAGTTCCCAACAGTATTGTACGAACATTTCAAAATAAAGTGAGATGTTCACACCAATTTATCAGTTCCCAACAGTATTGTACGAACATTTCAAATAAAGTGAGATGTTCACACCAATTTATCAGTTCCCAACAGTATTGTACGAACATTTCAAATAAAGTGAGATGCTCACATCAATTTATCAGTTCCCAACAGTATTGTACGAACATTTCAAATAAAGTGAGATGTTCACACCAATTTATCAGTTCCCAACAGTATTGTACGAAAATTTAAAATAAACTGAGATGCTCACATCAATTTATCAGTTCCCAACAGTATTGTACGAACATTTCATATAAAGTGAGATGTTCACACCAATTTATCAGTTCCCAACAGTATTGTACGAAAATTTAAAATAAACTGAGATGCTCACATCAATTTATCAGTTCCCAACAGTTTTGTACGAACATTTCAAATAAAGTGAGATGTTCACACCAATTTATCAGTTCCCAACAGTATTGTACGAAAATTTAAAATAAACTGAGATGCTCACATCAATTTATCAGTTCCCAACAGTATTGTACGAACATTTCAAATAAAGTGAGATGTTCACACCAATTTATCAGTTCCCAACAGTATTGTACGAAAATTTAAAATAAACTGAGATGCTCACATCAATTTATCAGTTCCCAACAGTATTGTACGAACATTTCAAATAAAGTGGGATGTTCACACCAATTTATCAGTTCCCAACAGTATTGTACGAAAATTTCAAATAAAGTGGGATGTTCACACCAATTTATCAGTTCCCAACAGTATTGTACGAACATTTCAAATAAAGTGAGATGTTCACACCAATTTATCAGTTCCCAACAGTATTGTACGAAAATTTAAATAAACTGAGATGCTCACATCAATTTATCAGTTCCCAACAGTATTGTACGAACATTTCAAATAAAGTGGGATGTTCACATCAATTTATCAGTTCCCAACAGTATTGTACGAACATTTCAAATAAAGTGAGATGTTCACACCAATTTATCAGTTCCCAACAGTATTGTACGAAAATTTAAAATAAACTGAGATGCTCACATCAATTTATCAGTTCCCAACAGTATTGTACGAACATTTCAAATAAAGTGAGATGTTCACACCAATTTATCAGTTCCCAACAGTATTGTACGAAAATTTAAAATAAACTGAGATGCTCACATCAATTTATCAGTTCCCAACAGTATTGTACGAACATTTCAAATAAAGTGAGATGTTCACATCAATTTATCAGTTCCCAACAGTATTGTACGAACATTTCAAATAAAGTGAGATGTTCACATCAATTTATCAGTTCCCAACAGTATTGTACAAAACATTTCAAATAAAGTGAGATGTTCACATCAATTTATCAGTTCCCAACAGTATTGTACGAAACATTTCAAATAAAGTGGGATGTTCACACCAATTTATCAGTTTCCAACAGTATTGTACGAACATTTAAAATAAAGTGAGATGTTCACACCAATTTGTCAGTTCCCAACAGTATTGTACGAACATTTCATATAAAGTGAGATATTCACACCAATTTATCAGTTCCCAACAGTATTGTACGGACATTTCAATTAAAGTGAGATGCCCACACCAATGTATCAGTTCCCAACAGTAGTGTACGAACATTTCAAATAAAGTGTGATGCTCACACCAATTTATCACTTCCCAACAGTATTTTACGAACATTTCAAATAAAGTGTGATGCTCACACGAATTTATCACTTCCCAACAGTATTGTTAACACTGACATCAGTTCCTAGTTTCGACTCTTTATACAAGAGAATATCATAAATATATTTAGCCTGCAGCGAGAAGCGTAACAAGTAACACCTGGAAATACTGTAAGCGTTTAAGCATTGAGAAAAAGATATAAAAGAGAAGCGTAATAACAAGTAACATCTGGAAATAGTATAAACGTTTAAGCATCGAGAAAAAGATGTAACATCTGGGTTCTGGAAAAGTCTGGATTAAGGAAGAAGGTAGATCTAAGGTGTTCCATCAATCAATTCCGGAATCGGTACATAATAGGAACTAACAAAAAGACGTGAACGAAATATGGATGGTCAGATCAAGAGCATCGTGACCAAATGAACTCGACCTGGTTAGAACGCTAGTATGGGTAACTGGGAATGTGACACACATCGTCGTCAATGTCCAGAGCGTTTTGAATTGTCACTGAGAATGTCTTAACAGAGCACGTTTTACTCCATTAAGGGCTACAGCTTTCAAGAAGACATACATATATACCCATGCACGCACACATTGCTGTTATGGGCTAAGTGAATATAACAAATTACGAGAAACAATATTTTATATATATATATATATATATATATATATATATATATATATTATATATATATATATATATATATATATATATATATATATATATATATATATATATGAGATTACATGCACATCCTCATGCCCATGTAAACATACACATAACAGCACACGGACACCCGCACACTCACACACACACACACACTCACACACGCAAACACACACACGCGCACGCACGCACGCACGCACGCACACACACACACACACACACCGTACGCGCGTGCACGTTTATCCACATGACATGCTATTATAATTATCAAGGAGATGCATCCTATTCTTCATGCACAAAGCCAGAACCTAAAGTGGATTTCGAAGTTAAGCGTTTTGATGTTTTAAATACATCAGATATAAGCAAAATTAAATAACGTGTTTCAAATAGATTTCATTTAATATTCCTTTAAACACGCATACGGGCATTCCTACGCACTCGCATGTACGCGCACACGCATGCACACGAATACTAGTTGACATCGGATTATCTAATAGTGCGTAGTTGGGTTAGCTTTTCATTGTGAGTCTTACAATTTCACTGCCGCTTACGACCCGTCCCCGTGGTCTGGTACGACATATCGGTATGATTATTAATATACAGTTTGGTTACGAACAGTTCTACTCTATTTTATATGTTCTACTCAACTTCATGTATTCTACTCTATTTCATGTATTCTACTCTATTTCATGTGTTCTACTCTGCTTCATTTATTCTACTCTGCTTCATTTATTCTACTCTATTTCAAATGTTCTACTCTACTCCATGTATTCTACTCTGTTTCATATATTCTACTCTACACCATTTATTCTACTCTATTTCATATGTTCTACTCTACTCCATTTATTCTATTATATCTAGTATGTTCTACTGTGTGTGTGTGTGTGTGTGTGTGTGTGTGTGTGTGTGTGTGTGTGTGTGTGTGTGTGTGTGTGTTGTGTGTGTGTGTGTGTGTGTTTGTGAGCGTGCGTGCGTGCGTGCGTGCGTGCGTGCGTGCGTGCGTGTGTAAATAATTACAATTTCTATAGGTTCAATACATAAGATTTCACATTACTAATTGTTTTAAATACGCCGTTTTGGATTCAATCGTTCAGTCTTTATCTGTCTTACGCAAAACTATAATCATTCAAATCGGAACCTACGTGTCAATAAATTGCAATTTTAAGGACCGATAGATCTGGGGGCAAACGCCCGGTAGCATAACGGTTAATAGGCTAACAACACTGGTCTTAGACGATGACGGACGCACGCACACAAACGCGCGCGCGCACATACACAAATAGACATATCCACACATGTACAGAAACACACACGTACACTCACACAGACACACAGACACACACATAGACACATACATACACACGCACAGGCAACACACACACACACACACATACACACGCACACGCACGCACGCACGCACGCACGCACGCACGCACACACACACACACACACCACACACACGCACGCACACACGACACGCACACACACGCACGCACACACACGCACGCACGCGCGCGCGCATTTCTCAGTGAGACTGCTGCCCAGATGATCCCCCGATAAGCTGTCCTATCGACCATTCTTCTGCTTCCAAGATGTTGTTCTCTAAACAGTCGCTGTGTCCTGGCTCTCCTCTTCTTCTTGGTCGTCCTCTTTCCCTCCACCGCGTGTTCTGTTTATTCTATAGAATCGTGTCTCTTGGTGTCACTGAAACAGGCTAATTTCAGTCCTTTAATCATGTACACACACACACACACACACACACACACACACACACACACACACACACACACACACACACACACACACACACACACACACACACACACACACACACACACACACACACACACACACACACACACACACACACACCACACACACACATACACACACACACACATATATATATATATATATATATATATATATATATATATATATATATATATATATATATATATAGTCTTACGGGGGTCGAAGTGGACACCTCGTGTAATTGTTTGGTTCCCTGTGGTTTTCTAAACATCAAGCCTTCCTTAATAATATTCCAGAAGGCAACCCTCTCAAATCAGTGTACCTCAATCCGAAAATTGCATTTACATTCAGGCCTATTTGGTATCTTAATGGCCGCTGTGCATTTATTTCTCTCTCCACATTTTCACAGTAAATGTATAACAAAAAACTTAAGTGTAGTATCAAATAATCAAGAATGACGAGAACTAACATTTATGGCAATATCGTATTTATGCTTTTATTTCTTAGCAAGCCAGGTACAAAACATTGGAAATATATCGAAAAATCTGTTCGGTTTTGCAGTTGACATAACACAACAGGAGTTATAATTATCTTAATATGTAATAAATATATTTATGTAATATCTCAAAATGGTATACATCCATTTACCTACTAAACAGTGCAAAGCAAAAGTAAAATAGTGCTACGTTATACGCAATCACGAGCCGAACATATACCCCACCCCCTAAATTTTGCGCAATCGTGACACAAATCCGAGTGTATTTCATTGATTGTATCATTTGCGTTTCTTATGGTATTAATACACTATTAAAGACAGTCCTGATGCATAACCTAAGGCGGTTTATTAATGCGATGTTTGTTAAGACAATGTATAATTATTATAACACGCATTATTCTAAATAAAAACACATCAAGGTGTTACTCAATCACATCTGAAACATTGTTCTGAGTCATCTGTGCCACTCTTGTCAAAGTCATTGTTTTCAACAAGAGTTCGAACAGGTATTACTCGCCCACATTTGATATCTTTCCCATCGTATGCCCGAGCAACACAACACCGTACTTGAACATTACACTTATATTCAGGCCTGAACGTGTCTGAATGGCCGTTAAGTCACAATGGGTAATTAGGAAATATTCATAGTTTATTTTGTTAACTTATCTAGTTTCTGTACCAAAATATATCCGGAATGGTGAGAGGAATAAAGACCACAAATATATTATAGAAATGTATATACATTTTAAGGCAACGAGAAATAAATAATTGAAGAATAAGTAGAAACACATTTCCGTTTTGTCGTCGATTTCATATAAATGTACCGTAGTCACCTTACTGCATATTCAAAATATATGGTTAACATATCAAAGGTATCCAATTCAATCATCGGTTGATTTATACCACATAATTGTAAAATTCTCCCCCTCATTCTGGTTTGACGTTAGATTTTAACATCATCTCTGGAATAACTTGAGTATATATACGTTGCGTCTAATATGTAAATTATATATAATGTATTATTGTTTTCAAATACATTAGGTATGTTATAAAGTTTGAATAAAATGTTTTACAGCGTATCAGTTTTTTTAACTACGTGACTTATTTTGGTGTCTACCGTGTTTTACCCACAACAAATACGAAACTAACAAAATAAAAACAACGGACACATAGGATTACCAATTATAATGGTATGTGACAGCACTATGGTTGACAATGTCTAAAAAACGGTAACTTGTCGTCTGCATAAGCAATTTTGATTGTTGAGGATAACAATTTGGTGACGGAAAGGACGAAGATATTCGCACTGTAATCATCATAACGTAATGAAACTTGTTGTCGAACGTCACACCTTCTCCGATTGAACCACGCTACATTTCTTTGTGCGAAAAGCCAGATCACATGGAAAGACGAGGACTGTAGATTTGCAACCTATGTGTGATCAATACTTCCAGTTGATGATTGTGGCATGGCAATATTGCCGTTCGTCACCCATAAAGAAAGTAGAGCTTGAAAGCAACCACTGTCAAGGTTGGAATGCTTTCTTCACAACACTGGCGTCAACAATGCCAGCCACATGCTTTATAAATGGTCTAATGATCCATATTGGTAAATTAAATCCGCTTAGAATATGCAGCAAAGCTGCCCAATAGGTTTGGGGTGAAACACACAGTAGTTATGGCTGATCAAGCTTTGCATGGTATTTGCAAGCTTCCCCTGATGATGACATTAGAATCTTATTGTCATGTGTGTGTAGTTTCATCACTTTGGAAAACGTATATGGAATAGTGATGCTGAAGACATTCTTATAGAAACTGGTTTATGCAAGCAAGGAACGGCTAACAAACGATTTGCTTCAGCAGGGAATTACTACCAAAGTATGCGCGAACACAAATTACTACGGGAGGCAGTGGTTAATATACACACTCGCTTCCTTTTGACTCCTTCTACATGATCAGATGGTCATCTACGATGAAGAAAGCAAGATATCACCTACCCAGGTCTTCTGAAGAACCTACAGCAAGATGATTGATATTCTTATCAGGTTCATGGCATCTCACCGTGCAGGCAATTGGAGACAAAATTGGTTTATTATAATAACATGCTCCCATTTGTTGTTGCTGCTGGTCACCGCAACTACATTTATTCGCTGCCACTGCGCCTAAAGGAAATGAACAACCTGAAGAACCCAGCACCATATGTATATCAGTACTTCACGAAAGGTCAATATGGTGTGTGAAAAAAGCTGGATCATTCAAAGGTGTCACTTTTGATATGGCTCATGGGCAGACATACAACACAGATGTGATACCCCTGGATGCTAAAGCACGAACCAAGTAGCTTTACACAAAGCCTGTGTCATCTGGGGTATCACTCCATTTCAAAGAAGTGATGAACCATCCGCAGGCGGGGAGTGTCTAACAATACCACGAAGATGGAAACCAAGAAATTATCAATCAAGCATGCATAAAAACAGCACATGATCAATCCCGTCACGGTAGAATCCAGAAACGTGTTAAATATTGCCACGAAACAGGGAGCTACTGTAACCATCATGAAAACTCTAGAAACTGTGGAACATATTTACAAAACTGACCTCCAGAAATATTTGAATGACAACTCGAAGTCCAAAAGGTATGTGACAGCATATTTGAAGAACTGCATCAATAACATCTTACTGTGCCGCAGAAGCAGACGTAGCAGCTGATCAATGACGTTGTCATGCTGATAGGCCTACTTAATCAGAAAGCTGTTGGGAAAGATGTCAATGTTGAGGAAACCATCGGAGAATATGAATGTTCTAAGGTACCGCAAGCTTTATTTGAGTCAACTGGATCGATGCGTCATGGCGGTAAGGCAGGATGGCTGACAGCTGTGCTGAAAGAGACTCACTTGAAGATGACGGTGCCGCCATTACCAGAACTTACACAATGGTATACAAGTTGCGTGTCGCCAACAAATGCCCGTGTAATTGTTCTTGCGCTAAATTCCAAGTGCCGCGTTGTGGTGCTTGCAAGTGCAAAGGGAACGATATCAAATGTGGGCGAGTAATACCTGTTCGGAATTTTGTTGAAAACAATGGCTGCGACAAGAGTTACACAAAAGAACAATGAACTCAGAACAATGTTTAAGATGTGATTGAGTAACACCTTGATATGTTTTTATTTTCGAATAATGCGTGTTATCATAATTTTTATATTGTCTTAACGAACATCGCATTAATAACCAGCAGTAGGTTATGCCTCAGTACTCTGTTTTTAATAGTGAATATTACCCTAAGGAACGCGAAAATGATACGATCAATGAAATCCACTGCGATTTGCGTCACGTCACGATTGCGCAACACTTAGGGGCTTTGCTTTATTCAGTAGACCACTGAATGTACATAATTTATATATATTACATAAGTATATTGATTACGTATTAAGGTAACTATGACTGCTTTTGTGTGCTGTCAACTGCGAAACCGAACTGATTTATCGTTGTTTTGTCCAATGTTTTGTATCTGGCATCTTGAGAAAAAAACGTATCAACAAGATATTGCCACAAATATTAGTTCTCATCATACCTGATTACTACATTTAAGTTTGTTGCTATACAGTTACTGTGAAAATGTGGAAAGAGAAATATATAAAAAAAAAGGGGCAATTAAGGGACCACATCGGAGTGAGGTACACTGATTTGAGAGGATTGCCCTCTGGAATATAATTCGGTAGAACTTTAATAAAATACAGGACAACCAAAAAATAGCACGAGGTGTCCACTACATCCACAATTTGGACCCGTGCGTCCCGACTAATATATAACGTAATTTATAAACGTAAATGTAAAACGTAAGTCAGCTCGTTGAACCAAATAGCTTAATGCGTAAAAGGGTTTTCCTGAGTTATATCCCTGTGCTCCTCAAACCTGTGTGCGTTACGTAATACGTAACCGGAACGTCACGTCATACGTCACGACACGCCACGTCACGTAAACACCATTTGTCTAATTGGCGGATGCGTGTGACGGGGCTATTGAGGGCAGGTCCTCCTTGCTTGGTGTGACCGGTTCACGGGTGGTAGGCCCAGTGTTCGACTACATCGTTCACACGCCCCACATGCCTCAGTCTTTCCCAGCTGCCGCGGCCGCAAAGTCCGGCAGGGACAAGAAGACAGCGGCGGACGAAGCAGGAGGCAAAGACACGGTGAATGACTTCAAGCATAGGCGGCGCTAAATCACGCCAATTTAAACCGACCATGTTTGTTCCGTTACCCAGAATCACTGTTTGAAACGAGGGTTTGCGGTGACCGTTCTTAAACGTGTTCAGAGCAGTAACAAGCACTTGCGGGGATCGGGTATTCAGTGTTTCCCCAATATTTGTATGGTTTCTATTTGAAAGCTCTGGTTACAATTTGAACGTTTCGCGAGCTCTACAATAATAACTGAGTATTTTATTTAGACATGTTAGACACATGTTTGGTGTAGTATAACGTCAACATAATTTATATAATGTAGTCTAAAAGAATGTTGTTTTATTAATCGACGGACAAACAAGGTCGGCTTAAAAGAAAACCTTTGTGTCGAGCTGCGCACACTAGGATATTTGAATTGACTGCTTCTGTAGCTATTTCCTTGTCGAGTTACGAATGTGAACTCAACACTTGGCAATCATAGGTAATCCTAGTTCGTCCGTTGAGAAAACAGTCTAGAATGTGCAGCTATATTTAAGTTCAAGGCAGTCTGCAGTTTACCTACGTGTCATTTGTAAACTTATTCTTATATGTATTTGTTTATGCAGGAACAGGACACACACGCCATTGAGGATGGAGACCCATCAGAAACCGTCGAAGACCCGGTACTATTCATTTAATTGATAATAGAAAATCGTTAATTAATACGTTCCCAGGAAAGTCCAAAATAACTTGTCACTACCTTTATAGTAAGTCCCGATTAAACTGCTGCTGCGCCTAAAATGCCCGGTTAGATCTGGTTTATGTTGATATGTGCCTAAACTCTACAGTGTATTAGACTGCGGTGTTCTTTAGACTATCGTGTTCTTTAGACTGTCGTGTTCCATAAACTGTTGTCTGCCTTAGACTGCCGTGTTCTTTAGTCTGCCATGTTCTTTAGACTGTCGTGTTCTTTAGACTGCCATGTTCCATAGACTAATGTGTGCCTTAGACTGCTGTCTTCCTTTGACTGACGTGTTCTTTAGACTGCCGTGTTCTTTTGACTGCCGATTTCCATAAACTGCTGTGTGCCTTAAACTGCTATCTTCCTTTGACTGACGTGTTCATTAGACTACCGTGTTCCTTTGACTGACGTGTTCTTTAGACTACCGTGTTCCTTTGACTGACGTGTTCTTTAGACTACCATGTTCCTTAGACTGCCGTGTTCTTTATACTGCTGTGTTCCTTATACTGCCGTGTTCTATATAATGTCGTGTTCCATAGACTGTCGTGTTTCTTAGACAGTCGTGTTCCTTAGACTGTCGTGTTCCTTATCTGCCGGTTTCAAAGACTGATGTGTGTCTTAGACTGCTGTGTTCTTTAGACTGTCGTGTTCCTTAGACTGCGGTGTTCCATAGACTGCTGTGTGCCTTAGATTCTCGTGTTCCTTAGTCTGCCGTGTTCCTTCCGAAGAAGCCGTGGGATCCTTAGAATAAGGTGGCCTGGGCGCCGCGCAAGTCGAACTTGGGGTACGATGAAGTGGACCCGGAAATCGAGGTTATAATGCGGAAACGGCGGAATGCGGCGAATCGGCTCATAGCGAAACAGCTAAAGGCAGACGAGGAGGCGGAGAGGGCGCAGAGGGCGGCGGGAAGCAAAGCGCAGAGTAGCCGGGGCAGGAAGACACATTCCACACATCCTCCGTCACATCCCACCTCAGCCTCGTCGTCGCGTCGTTCGTCGCAGTCCGCGGGAAGCCAGCCACATTCGTTGTCGTTTCATCCCACGCTGCCCACGGTGACTGCCGTGTTCTTTAGACTGCCGTGTTCCTTAGACTGCCGTGTTCCTTAGACTGCCGTGTTCTTTAGACTGCCGTGTTCTTTAGACTGCCGTGTTCCTTAGACTGCCGTGTTCCATAGACTGCCGTGTGTTCCTTATACTGTCATGTTCCTTAGACTGTCGTGTTCTTTAGACTGCCGTGTTCTTTAGACTGCCGTGTTCCTTAGACTGCCGTGTTCCTAGACTGCCTGTGTTCCTTATACTGTCATGTTCCTTAGACTGTCGTGTTCCTTAGACTGTCGTGTTCCTTAGACTGCCGTGATCCTTTGACTGGTGTGTTCCTTAGACTGTTGTGTTCCTTAGACTGCTGTGTTCCTTAGACTGCCGTGTACTTAGACTGTCGTGTTCCTTAAACTCTCGTGTTCCTCAGACTGGCGTGTTCGTTAGACTGTCGTGTTCCTTAGACTGCTGTGTTCCTTAGACTGTCGTGTTCCTTAGACTGCCGTGTTCCTTAGACTGTCGTACTCCTTAGACTGCTGTGTTCCTTAGACCATAACCATAACCATAATATTTATTGACCCCAAGTAGGTATAGAATTTGTTGAAAGTACATCAGTTTCGTTAGTACATTTATACAAGCATACATACACACATATTATATCAAGTTCACATACTATTATGAGTCTATACGTTAAGGGTTACAATACATACAAATGTGTGCACTTATGGTAATTCTTATTGTACCAAAATAAAAACCCACAATCATATAACATTTACTAACTGGGGTCGGTAGCTCCTATTAAGACAATAATGTCGCTGTCATAGGAGCCACCATAGTTTCATGGAATAAAGTAGTATTGTCCTTAGTATACAAGATGTCTAACTCAAATGTTTATTTGGAAGTGTTAGCTTTTAGTAAGAAAATGTGATGTGGTGTGGAGATGGGCTAATGAACATTAACATATATTGTATTTATTATTTTTTTTGACATATATAACAATGTGATAGAGTACATATGTCACTGTATTTCTTTAGCAAACATGTTTTTATATAAATGATAAAGCCATGCAAGCTGTGAGTGTATATTTTGTTTTTAATTGCATCAGGAGTCTCATTTATAGTATGTGGGAGGCTGTGTCTGAGACATTTCATTGCAAATTTATGCTTAGTTCTAAAAGTATGTATATTCTCTTTTGCACGAGTATTATAATTGTGTATATTAATACTTGGTATAATTTGCCAGTTTAGTAGATACGAAGGTAATTGTTGATGAATATATTTAAAATAAAATTTTAATTCTTGTAACTTTAACATATCTTCTATTTTCAGTAGCTTAAGATTTTTGAAAAGTGGTTCTGTATGTGAATTATATGTATTTAAGGTTATTATTCGCATAACCTTTTTTTGGATGCTTGTAATTCTATTTCTTTGATATCCCCAAATCATAATACAATAATTTATATGTGATAATATTAAGGTGTTATATAATAACACTTTTATGTCTAATGGTAATACACATTTTAATCGGTTTAATACGCCAATTGTTTTTGAACACTTATTTGATATTTTCTCCGTGTGTTTTCTCCAATTTAGATTAGTGTCTAAAGTCAATCCTAGAAAATTTAATTCATCTACTCTTTCAATATATGCATCATCTATTTTAAGTGTAAGTGCTTGTATACGTTTATTAGGCATATGGAAAACCATATATTTAGTTTTGCTTTTATTTAATAATAATTTATTAATATTTAGCCATTCATTAATTTTACAGAGTTCTTCATTTATTATGGTTTCTGTACTTTTATTATTGAGTGTCGTTTCGCGCAGAGAATTTAAAGAGGTAGATAATGTAGTGTCATCGGCATACATAACAAAATTAAATAATTGACTAGCTTGTGAAAAACGTTTATATAAATAATAAACAATAGTGGTCCTAAAACAGAACCTTGTGGGACACCGATTGTTATAGGTAAGATGTCTGAGTTTATTTGTTCGATTTCAGTAAATCCATTAAGGCCATAGTATGCTAATTTATTTTGTAAAATGTTATGGTCAATAGTGTCAAATTCTTTGATAGGTAAAGAAATACATTAACTGGTATATCATTGTTATCGATTTTAGTCACAATTCTATCAATTAGTTCAATCGCAGCGTATTCTGTTGAATATTTAGCTCTAAAACCATACTGATTATCATTTAGAAACTTCTTTTCGTTGAAATATGAATATAATTGTATAAAAATTCGTTTTTTCTAATACTTTAGAAATGGTAGGAAGAAGAGAGATTGGTCTATAGTTTTCAAATAAGGATGGATCATCTTTCTTAAATATAGGAATAACTTTTGCAATTTTCAGTTTATCAGGGAATACACCAGAGTATAAAACTTGGTTTATTAACAATGTTAATGATTTTAAGATTACAGGTTCAATTACTTTGAGTAATTTTGTTGAGATGCCATCAAATCCACAGCTGTTTTTTGTGGGAAGGTTGTTTATAGTTTTCCTCACAGTTTCTTCATCAATATGGTCAAAAGTAAATGTAGAAGTTACATTTTTATTTAAATAATAACTGTATTTTTTGCTACCTTTGTATTTAATCCCTTGTGTAATGGATTGTCCTATATTTGTAAAATAATTATTAAATTTATTTGCAATCTTATTTTTATCAGTTATTTTGGTATCATTGTCTATAAAAAATAATGATAGTTTTTATGTGTTTGCTTTTTTGAAATAAATTCATTAATAACTTTACAGGTATTTTTATATCGTTTTTGAATCGATAAAATCTGTTTTCAAAATACCCTTTTTTGGCTGCATGAATAGTATGCTTTAATATTGTATTATATGTTTTTAGGTTTATGTTAATAATTTCATAGTTAGAAGAATTTGGATGTTTCAATTTTAGTTGTTTATACAATTTGTCTCGATATTGTATTGATCTTAGTATTCCTTGTGTAATCCACATACATTTTTTATGTTTATACTTATTAAATTTCACCATCTTAGTTGGCATATGCTTTTACTTTGCCCTCACAATATCATTAAATATTATGTCATAATTTAAATTTGTATCTGCATTTGGGTTTTTATTTAGCTTGTTGTAAGTATCATACGACTTAATTTCATCGTCGTCGTTTAATACATAAATTTTTACAAATTTAGGTGGCTGTTCTGTCTTTAATGAGGTGTTTATAAGCATAAAATACGGTTGATGATCAGAGAGTTTTTTAATGAGAATCCCAGCAGTACTTTCCAACGTAGATTGACTAAGTTTGCAAAAGAAATTATCAATTAAAGTACCATTTGTTCTAGTAAATCTAGTAGGAAAGGTAATCTGTGGGAAAAGACTATGTGATATTAAGGAATCAAAATAACTACTATATATATCATTTTCATTTAATTTGAGCAAATTTATATTAAAATCACCTGCAATGATTAGAGTATTTTTACAGTTGTGTTCTAATAATGACACTATGGATGAAAATTCATTTATAAAAGCATTTAGGTTAT
>JAODUO010000234.1:90000-100000 GCA_025642075.2 Ridgeia piscesae | reverse complement strand
TTTGTACAATCAGCTGTTGCATCGTTCCAAAACCACCGATGAGAAATGAAAGCAAGAACCCCTACGTGTGTTTGTGGTTAAGTCATTCTGAGAAACGCCGGCAGCACCCCAGCTTGTTGCAATTGACCTGCCGGACGCATCGGCGAAGGATGAGCTAGAAAGTGAAATCGTGGAAAGTGCTGTTAAATTTATGCAAAGAACGGTCCGACTGCTGCTAGAACAACTTAATGCGCACTCGATGGCCCAGTGGAAAGATCGCGGAGAGTTCGTACACAAAGGCATCACTATTCGAGGAAGTGACGTGGTGAACCTCGTGCGACAAAAAGAAAGCGAAATCCCCGATAGGATGGTCGTCAACTTCGCTCCATCACGTGCAATCGTCGGTGGGATATTAAAGAAATGTACGCTGTCTGGTAGTGATGTAAGACTCTATAGAATAGGTTCAAGTCGTCGTAGCACTAATAGTAATAACCCGGTCATCGTCTACTAGTCCTGGTGCCGCTGTGGGAATCGATGTAAGCAAAAAACATAGCATCGGTCTATATCGTTGCGACACTGAACTCAACCACGTCTACTTCGAACTTAAACGTGTGGGGAGTTGTAGTGGCGCAAACGCGCTGCATCGACCAACTCTCGGAGTACCAAAGCGCACCGCTAAGCGATGGTTGTCGGAACAGAACGCCTCCACCCTGATGCAACCCGTGCCACATCGTTGCAGACGACGACTCGTCGTGGTAGGCGCTAAACACCGGCAGTGGCTCGCCGACCTCGATCGTCGGTGTAGCAAACTGAGCAACACAACGACCGAAAGACATTTGTTCTGATGGTCATCGACGTATGTTACTGTAGAAACTTGCACTTTTAATTCCTCAAAGAAATGCAACACGAGGACACAGTCGTTGTCCCACCAGTTTTCAAGCCAATTCTCCCACCGTTGGTCTTCCTCTGCTCCGTTGGCGGGTGGCCGGAGCGAGTTTCCAACTCTTATCTAGAATCACTCGACAATTATAATATAAGCGATGCAACCATTGTCCGTATATCCATTCACTTATTTATTAAACGTGGAGTAAAGCAGGCGTTAAATAACCAACTGAAACAGGAGATTGTTGTGAATCATATCTAAAACAGGATAGCTTAAACTGATACGGTTATTTCTTTTTCTTGTGTTATTTCTTCTTCTTCTTTGTCTTCTTCCTCTTCTTCGTCATCGTCCATATGTGACCATCTTCAGAAGCCAAGATGTCGTGCGTCACTGCAACCTGAAATTAAAGACTGTAGTGATTCAGTGCTCATAACTGTTTCAATCACACTTTCTTTATATTTAACAAACTCATCACAGTCAACAGGTGTAACTACATTTCTTGAAATATATCATCCCTAATCATTAACTTATTTACCACTAAGCCGAATTATAGAAGACGGTCGATATGGTAACGTGCATGACGATGCAGTAAGTGATTTGTGAGGGAACGGTCGCAACTACTCGGAACAGACGCGGTTGGTGCATGTAACCAGCAAGACATGAGCGGGGAATACAAATGACGTCACGCAGGCAGGCTCTCCTGAATAAGGCAGAAGACGGCACATATGACGTAACTAAATCAATAACTTTGCGTAGCAGGTGTATATATTTAGGTTAAGAAAACTATCCAAGGAAGTTGAGTAGGTCAAATCCGGGCAGATGTTTGTGTCAAGGACCTCATACAAAAATAACCCACTATTTCTCAAGTCTAAGATTCCGCGTGAGATTTCGTCGACACTGCACTATGATGCCGTCAGTGAACTGGTCGTGTAGATTTTGCTTCTCTGAAAGCAGCAAGCGTCATGACGCCGTTCAAGAATTTGTATGTACATATCTAGAGATTTACATGAGAAGGTCTACCTGGGATGATCTTGTGAACAACACAATGACCGAGGTGAACCGGTAACTTGAGCTCGAGCGCAGTCTGCTCGTTTCTTGTCAATCCATTCGACCCCGAATGCCAGAAACCTTAAGCTCCTTGGTAAAAAAAACACCATGGACGCTGTAAATGTCGTTGTCTCTATTTTGACTCGTCTCTCACATCACAGTTATCGACAGGATCGACCGGTATATGGGTGGACGAATCAT
Source organism: Ridgeia piscesae (assembly GCA_025642075.2). Classification (NCBI taxonomy): domain Eukaryota; kingdom Metazoa; phylum Annelida; class Polychaeta; order Sabellida; family Siboglinidae; genus Ridgeia; species Ridgeia piscesae. The sequence goes on along the minus strand of JAODUO010000234.1, from coordinate 97,890 downwards.
GGATGTAATTCGCAACTCATGGATCTAACTAAGTGAAACACCGCCGGCCTTCTTCGTACGCCGCTGCAACCTTGTCGTCCGATCGATATGACCGGAAGTCAACCCATGTCCGGCAGAATACATACCCAGCTACGTCATACCGAAAGAGGTGGCCTGGTCTACTGACGTCATCGGGATCGGTTTGTTTGTCACTCCACTCGCTTGTTGACGCCGGTGCTGCGACTGATGCGAATCGTTGTCATGTAGTGTCTGACTTCAGAGTAATACATAGGGGACAATCATGGATAGAATAACCTTCAGCTACCTCTAAATGGCATTCTGAGAAAAGTTTGTAAAACCCACCGTACGCTGTGAACTTATTGCTTTCTGATATTCATGCCTGTCGTGAATTGGTGTCACTGATAAGGAAATGATCAGGAAAATCGCCAACCGGCTCCTTCTTCACCGGGCATCCTATCAGCACCATACAGTTTTGACCCATGCCGTCGAGACGTACTTAACTGCCCGGATTGTCAAGGCCGCCACTGGGAGACATATTTCATTACCTGTGTGACATTGAAAGACAGTCTCTGTATTTAATACCAGATGCCTACCAATGTACTGTTTTATACATTTAAGGTTGTGTTTAAAGATGATAAGTGATTACGCTATGTTGACGATTGGTGTTATATATATATATATATATATATATATATATATATATATATATATATATATATATATATATATATCTTAAGAACGTTTTACATTTATTATGTATGTGGCATTGTGAGAAAAAGTATATATATAAACCAAAACCTGGTATTAGACTTGTGTAAAACATTTTAAATTGTTTTGAAATATTGTATGTTACTAAGAAATTGTGAATTGGTGCTTGTACATAGAAAATGACTGTGTTTTAAAAACATTATTAAAATTTAATACATTCGTCGATAATAATTAAGCTTGATGCACCCGCTCGTGGTTACTATGAATAATTCCTGTATTTGCTCTAAGGACATTACAGTAAAGTCTGTATAGACGTCTATGCGTAAACGTGTATTTAAGTGGCGGAGAAGGTAAAACCGTCTCGTTGGAGAACATGTGTGCACGCCACGCACAGAGAGCGAGTCCTTGCGTTGACCGTTTCGCCGACTACGTTCGCAAAACACCTCCAAAGGTCGGCATTCCCTCCGACTGAGTGCGACGTCAGTTTTACTGCTGCAGTAGGGAGGCTCAGATGAGCTGCACTGCGGTGGCGACAAGAGACGGGAGTGACGAACAAGCCGATCCCGATGACGTCAGTAGATCAGACCGCCTCTTTCGGTACGACGTAGTTGGGTATGTATTCTGTCCGGACATGTGTTGACTTCCGGTCATATCGATTCGTCTTTAATCACCAAGGGGCGCGTGATCAATGACGAGCCGACGTCTTAAGTAGGATCGTTGTGAAGATATCACAGCGGATTGGACGACAAGGTTGCAGCGAATTACGAAGGATGGATTTCAACAATGACGCGCATCGCACAGGTTGATCAACGAGCCGCGAATTACATAGTCCATGATTTTATCCGGGTCAATCTCGTCGATAAATGTGATATGAGGTACTCATCCTCCTATAGCAGAAACACGATATATATATATATATATATATATATATATATATATATATATATATATATATATATATACATGTATATGTACCGACCACGACACTTATGGCGTCCTTGATGTTATATACCAATGAGGTGACGATTGCTTACATTCGGAGTCGAAGATCTATTCAGTTGCTGTATAGTTCACAAAATCACCCTACACAGACAGACCTGGTCAGGGAAATCTCTAGACGCGTACCTATAAGTGTTTCGACAACGTCACGATACTTGCCTGCTTTCAGACACATGAGTGTAATTCGCGCTTCGTTGGTCAACCTGTTTGTTACGCCGCCGTCGGCTGAACCCGTCAACGACGTTCGTACGCCGCTGAGACCTTATCGCTCGGTCCTCTGTGATGTACCCTTCACAATGACCCAGCTTACGACGCCGACTCGACGCCCTCGTTCTTGGTCACGCCCCTCTCCTCACGGACGGCATAACAAAAGAGTGTTACCCAAGGCCAGCGCTGAATATTGGGCGTTTCACGAATTGAAAAATAATTTGCGTTTTTGTCTGACGTCTGTGAAATTAACACAACACTGACCCGTTTTTATAAATACTCAACTTCCAGCGACATGTTTCCTAACCTAATTACGTAGACTTCACTATATATATATAGTCGATGCCATATGTGCCGGCTTCTACTCTGTCGAGTGACCTTCATTCATACCGGCACTGGTTCATGTAAATGCATCTTATGTCCCATTTGGTAATCGGCTGTTCTTTCTGCCAGTTCAGATACGTAAAGTGAAGTCATGAACGAGTCATAGTTATACGTATACGTCCGTAGCTATTTTATAAAGTCCCTATATAGCAAAACGTGTAAACGCATATCCGACTGTCTACGTGACGCCAAGCACGTGCTTTGACTCCTGCTCATGTTCTTTTTGGTGACACCAACCACGTCCGTTCAGAGTGTTTTCGACAGTTCTCTTGCAAGTGACTTAATGCATCGTCTTGCACGACACCATAACGTTTAATGTTCGTCTTCTATTATTTCGGCTTATTGGTAAAGAAGCTGATGACCAGGGTGGGGACACTTGGTGGAAGGAAGTATATATATATATATATATATATATATATATATATATATATATATATATATATATATAATTAAATTCTTACAATTAAAATTACAGGAGCACTGTATTCTTGCAGTTTTTAACTTCTAGTTGCAGTGGAAATGAAACGCGACGCACCAACAGCGGAATCCCATCATGAAGTGGCGGGGCAATCGGTGGGAAACTCGGGGAAGGTGACGGTGACGAAGAAGGGGAGGAAAACAGAGAAGAAGAAGAAGAAGTAGTGGTAAGTAATAGGTCGAGTATGTATTAGTAGACAAAAATGTTCGTTCAAGCCACCCTGCTTTATATATGTTTCATAACGCCATCCTGTTTCAGTTCTTTGTTTGACGCCTGTCTCAATGTCTGGTCTTGGTTCTTTAAAAATGACTGGTCTTGGTTCTTTAGAAATGTCTGGTCTTGTTTCTTTAGAAATGACTGGTCTTGTTTCTTTAGAAATGTCTGGTCGTGGTTCTTTAGAAATGTCTGGCGTTGTTTCTTTAGAAATGACTGGTCTTGGTTCTTTAGAAATGTCTGGTCTTGGTTCTTTAAAAATGACTGGTATTGGTTCTTTAGAAATGTCTGGTCTTGTTTCTTTAGAAATGACTGGTCTTGTTTCTTTTGAAATGTCTGGTCTTGTTTCTTTAGAAACGTCTGTTCTTGTTTCTTTAGAAACGTCTGTTCTTGTTTCTTTAGAAATGACTGGTCTTGTTTCTTTAGAAATGTCTGGTCTTGTTTCTTTAGAAATGACTGGTCTTGTTTCTTTAGAAACGATTTTGTTTCTTTAGAAATGTCTGGTCTTGTTTCTTTAGAAATGACTGGTCTTGTTTCTTTAGAAATGACTGCTCTTGTTTCTTTAGAAACGACTGGTTTTGTTTCTTTAGAAATGTCTGGTCTTGTTTCTTTAGAAATGTCTGGTCTTGTTTCTTTAGAAATGACTGTTCTTGTTTCTTTAGAAATATCCGGTCTTGTTTCTTTAGAAATGTCTGGTCTTGTTTCTTTAGAAATGACTGTTCTTGTTTCTTTAGAAATATCCGGTCTTGATTCTTTAGAAATGACTTGTCTTGTTTCTTTAGAAATTACTGGTCTTGTTTCTTTAGAAATGTCTGGTCTTGTTTCTATAGAAATGTCTGGTCTTGTTTCTTTAGAAATGACTGGTCTTGTTTCTTTAGAAACTGACTGGTCTTGTTTCTTTAGAAATGACTGGTCTTGTTTCTTTAGAAATGTCTGGTCTTGTTTCTTTAGAAATGACTGGTCTTGTTTCTTTAGAAATGACTGGTCTTGTTTCTTTAGAAATGTCTGGTCTTGTTTCTTTAGAAATGACTGGTCTTGTTTCTTTAGAAATGTCTGGTCTTGTTTCTTTAGAAATGACTGGTCTTGTTTCTTTAGAAACGACTGGTTTTGTTTCTTTAGAAATGTCTGGTCTTGTTTCTTTAGAAACTACTGGTCTTGTTTCTTAGAAATGACTGGTCTTGTTTCTTAGAAATGACTGGTCTTGTTTCTTTAGAAATGACTGGTCTTGTTTCTTTAGAAATGCGTTCTTGTTTATTTGGGAAAGACTGGTCTTGTTTCTTTAAAAACGCTGGTTTTGTTTCTTTAGAAATACTGGTTTTGTTTCTTTAGAAATGTCTGGTCTTGTTTCTTTAGAAAGCTGGTCTTGTTTCTTTAGAAATGTCTGGTCTTGTTTCTTTAGAAATATCTGGTCTTGTTTCTTTAAAAATGTCTGGTCTTGTTTCTTTAGAAATTCTGGTCTTGTTTCTTTAAAATGCTGGTTTGTTTCTTTAAAAACGACTGGTCTTGTTTCTTTAGAAACGCTGGTTTTGTTTCTTTAGAAATGCTGGTCTTGTTTCTTTAGAAATGTCTGGTCTTGTTTCTTTAGAAATGTCTGGTCTTGTTTCTTTAGAAATGACTGGTCTTGTTTCTTTAGAAACGACTGGTCTTGTTTCTTTAGAAATGACTGGTCTTGTTTCTTTAGAAAGACTGGTCTTGTTTCTTTAGAAATGACTGGTCTTGTTTCTTTAGAAATGACTGGTCTTGTTTCTTTAGAAATGCTGGTCTTGTTTCTTTAGAAATGATTGGTCTTGTTTCTTTAGAAATGTCTGGTCTTGTTTCTTTAGAAATGTCTGGTCTTGTTTCTTTAGAAATGTCTGTCTTGTTTCTTTAGAAATGACTGGTCTTGTTTCTTTAGAAATGTCTGGTCTTGTTTCTTTAGAAATGACTGGTCTTGTTTCTTTAGAAACGACTGGTTTTGTTTCTTTAGAAATGCGGGTCTTGTTTCTTTAGAAATACTGGTCTTGTTTCTTTAGAAATGCTGGTCTTGTTTCTTTAGAAATGACTGGTCTTGTTTCTTTAGAAATGACTGGTCTTGTTTCTTTAGAAATGCGTTCTTGTTTTTTGGGAAAGACTGGTCTTGTTTCTTTAGAAAGACTGGTTTTGTTTCTTTAGAAATGACTGGTTTTGTTTCTTTAGAAATGTCTGGTCTTGTTTCTTTAGAAATGCTGGTCTTGTTTCTTTAAAATGTCTGGTCTTGTTTCTTTAGAAATATCTGGTCTTGTTTCTTTAAAAATGTCTGGTCTTGTTTCTTTAGAAATTCTGGTCTTGTTTCTTTAGAAATGCTGGTCTTGTTTCTTTAAAAACGACTGGTCTTGTTTCTTTAGAAACGCTGGTTTTGTTTCTTTAGAAATGCTGGTCTTGTTTCTTTAGAAATGTCTGGTCTTGTTTCTTTAGAAATGTCTGGTCTTGTTTCTTTAGAAACGACTGGTCTTGTTTCTTTAGAAACGACTGGTCTTGTTTCTTTAGAAATGTCTGGTCTTGTTTCTTTAGAAACGACTGGTCTTGTTTCTTTAGAAATGACTGGTCTTGTTTCTTTAGAAATGACTGGTCTTGTTTCTTTAGAAATGACTGGTCTTGTTTCTTTAGAAATGACTGGTCTTGTTTCTTTAGAAATGTCTGGTCTTGTTTCTTTAGAAATGACTGGTCTTGTTTCTTTAGAAATGTCTGGTCTTGTTTCTTTAGAAATCTCTGGTCTTGTTTCTTTAGAAATGACTGGTCTTGTTTCTTTAGAACTGACTGGTCTTGTTTCTTTAGAAACGACTGGTTTTGTTTCTTTAGAAATGTCTGGTCTTGTTTCTTTAGAAATGTCTGGTCTTGTTTCTTTAGAAATGTCTGGTCTTGTTTCTATAGAAATGTCTGGTCTTGTTTCTTTAGAAACGACTGGTCTTGTTTCATTAGAAATGACTGGTCTTGTTTCTTTAGAAACGACTGGTCTTGTTTCATTAGAAATGACTGGTCTTGTTTCTTTAGAAATGACTGGTCTTGTTTCTTTAGAAATGACTGGTCTTGTTTCTTTAGAAATGATTGGTCTTGTTTCTTTAGAAATGACTGGTCTTGTTTCTTTAGAAATGACTGGTCTTGTTTCTTTAGAAATGACTGGTCTTGTTTCTTTAGAGATGTCTGGTCTTGTTTCTTTAGAAATATCTGGTCTTGTTTCTTTAGAAATGTCTGGTCTTGTTTCTTTAGAAATGACTGGTCTTGTTTCTTTATAAATGTCTGGTGTTGTTTCTTTAGAAACGTCTGGTCTTGTTTCTTTAGAAACGTCTGGTCTTGTTTCTTTAGAAATGTCTGGTGTTGTTTCTTTATAAATGTCTGGTGTTGTTTCTTTAGAAACGTCTGGTCTTGTTTCTTTAGAAACGTCTGGTATTGGTTTTTTTTAGAAATGACTGGTCTTGTTTCTTTAGAAATGACTGGTCTTGTTTCTTTAGAAATGTCTCGTCTTGTTTCTTTAGAAACGACTGGTCCTGTTTCTTTAGAAATGTCTCGTCTTGTTTCTTTAGAAATGTCTCGTCTTGTTTCTTTAGAAATGATTGGTCTTGTTTCTTTAGAAATGTCTGGTCTTGTTTCTTTAGAAATGTCTGGTCTTGTTTTTTTAGAAATGTCTGATCTTGTTTCTTTAGAAATGACTGGTCTTGTTTCTTTAGAAATGTCTGGTCTTGTTTCTTTAGAAATGTCTGGTCTTGTTTCTTTAGAAATGTCTGGTCTTGTTTCTTTAGAAATGACTGGTCTTGTTTCTTTAGAAATGTCTGGTCTTGTTTCTTTAGAAATGACTGGTCTTGTTTCTTTAGAAACGACTGGTTTTGTTTCTTTAGAAATGTCTGGTCTTGTTTCTTTAGAAACTACTGGTCTTGTTTCTTTAGAAATGACTGGTCTTGTTTCGTTAGAAATGACTGGTCTTGTTTCTTTAGAAATGTCTGTTCTTGTTTATTTAGGAAAGACTGGTCTTGTTTCTTTAGAAACGACTGGTTTTGTTTCTTTAGAAATGACTGGTTTTGTTTCTTTAGAAATGTCTGGTCTTGTTTCTTTAGAAATGTCTGGTCTTGTTTCTTTAGAAATGTCTGGTCTTGTTTCTTTAGAAATATCTGGTCTTGTTTCTTTAAAAATGTCTGGTCTTGTTTCTTTAGAAATCTCTGGTCTTGTTTCTTTAGAAATGACTGGTCTTGTTTCTTTAGAACTGACTGGTCTTGTTTCTTTAGAAACGACTGGTTTTGTTTCTTTAGAAATGTCTGGTCTTGTTTCTTTAGAAATGTCTGGTCTTGTTTCTTTAGAAATGACTGGTCTTGTTTCTTTATATATTACTGGACACGCCAACAATGGCATCGTAACGTTTTCTGTGATTGGGCAGCGCAAGAACTGACACCCTCTGACACCCGCTGACACCCGCTGACACCACACGACAACGCCTGAGAGCGGAGCACACGGAGACCAATATTATTGATTGGGCTTGAAACTGGTTGGACAGCAGCTACGTCCTCAAGTTACACAGTCACACCAGACGGATGTGTTACACACGTATAGCTGAGTCGAGCAGTCTAATAAAATAGTCTGTATCATTTATAAACTACTTGAAGCAGTACCCACTCGAGACTACTTCAACATCGACTGCGTTAATCCTATTTCACGAAAATATGGTTCATGAAAGAAAGTCTGATTCAATAAAATACTGAAAAAACTTACTTTTTGTATTTACACAGCGTTGTTAGAAATCACACAAGTAAACGGTTGTTATTCTACCGTCCATCCACTACGCACAACTTGAAGCTTGATAAAGTAATCTGTGTCGATTATAATAGTCTTACATTGAAGCTCTCCTAACTACAACTCCGTCTTGTGGCTAGTATTATAACAAACCACAGCAGAGA
>JAODUO010000234.1:72500-80000 GCA_025642075.2 Ridgeia piscesae | reverse complement strand
AACAAGCACGCACGCCCACATACGCGTATATTCATAGACTTATACACATGCGCAGACACAAGCATTCGTTCTCACAGTATATCGTGTCTTGCTTCGTTCGTTCGTTCGTTCGTTCGTTCGTTCGTTCGTTCGTTCGTTCGTTCGTTCGTTCGTTCGTTCGTTCGTTCGTTCGTTCGTTCGTTCGTTCGTTCGTTCGTTCGTTCGTTCGTTCGTTCGTTCGTTCGTTCGTTCGTTCGTTCGTTCGTTCGTTCGTTCGTTCGTTCGTTCGTTCGTTCGTTCGTTCGTTCGTTCGTTCGTTCGTTCGTTCGTTCGTTCGTTCGTTCGTTCGTTCGTTCGTTCGTTCGTTCGTTCGTTCGTTCGTTCGTTCGTTCGTTCGTTCGTTCGTTCTGTTCGTTCGTTCGTTCGTTCGTTCGTTCGTTCGTTCGTTCGTTCGTTCGTTCGTTCGTTCGTTCGTTCGTTCGTTCGTTCGTTCGTTCGTTCGTTCGTTCGTTCGTTCGTTCGTTCGTTCGTTCGTTCGTTCGTTCGTTCGTTCGTTCGTTCGTTCGTTCGTTCGTTCGTTCGTTCGTTCGTTCGTTCCGTCGTTCCTTCGTTCCTTCGTTCCTTCGTTCCTTCGTTCCTTCGTTCCGTCGTTCCTTCGTTCCTTCGTTCTTTCGTTCCCATTTCATCGGTTCTTAGCAAACGCAATTCAAAGCAAAACTCTGCACGTGGCAACAACTGACTTATCAAAAAGGTTCACCATTTACACAGCATCAATCGCATTATATGGACGAACATTCGGATTCTCAACATATACTCATTACTTGTGTTTACAAGATCGATATTCATTTTATTCAATCATTAATAACTTATGTTAGAAATTAGAACATAAAACTTGGAACACCTAACCCTATAAATAAAGGCTGTAGTAGCTTCTTAAACATGGCAACCATGAGGCACCAATCACTTATTATGGTCGTTATTGGATATGATTATGATCGCGATTCAATTCCCTTTACCATCATAAGATTCAATAGAAGTGTGTGTATATATACATATATATATATATATATATATATATATATATATATATATATATATATATATATATATATATATATATATATGTGCTAAAATACATACGCATAGCATCTTAGGATAAAACATTATAATAAATGTTTGGAAATGTAAAGACGGCACTACATAAAATATACTTTCTCATTAAAAGGGTTATATGTGTAATGTCGGTGTTGTTTCCACTGATTCGATATCATGCACCAAACAGGAACAAGAACAAGATGTTTATTTTTGACCCCAAAATAAGTACATGAATTCAATAATCATAAAGTGAAACATAAACAAAACGTCATACATCAATAATTTAAAACAGTGAAATGGGGGTCAGTGACTCCTGTTAGGACTGAAAAGTCGCTATCACAGGAGCCACTAGTTGTAATTATACATTTAGTTAACCTCTCAATATAGTAATTTTTACGTCAATAGTAATTTTTCCATCAATACGGTTTGTTTTCTCTTAATAGTTTATTCTATCTCTGATGCATGTGTACATGCTTCTGTGTAGTATAAGTAAGTAGAAATAATTAAGTAACAATAAAAAATACATATAACAATTCATTGCATCTATCCATATATGTGCATATTAAAATTCTAATGACTTTGTGTAACTATTATTTCCCAAACTAATTCTGGAGTGTCATTTATAATATGAGGCAAATTGTATTTAAGGCACTTTTTGGAAAATTCATGTCTTGTCATAGATGTGTGTATATTTGTAGCTTTGCGGGTATCATGACTGTGTATATTATAATTGGGGATAATATTCAAATTTAATAAGTAAACTGGCACATTATCATGCCTATATTTATATAAAAGTTCTTGCAGTTTTAATTGATCATCTATTTTCAATATTTGAAGTGTTTTAAAAAGTGGTTCAAGTGTGTGAATTATACCTGTTTAATGTTATTATTCGAACTGCCTTTTTTGAATTCTCAATATTCGACTACCTTTGTATTCCCAAACCGTAATACAATAATTAATATGTGATAGGATTAGAGAATGTGTTTTTATATCTTGCGGCAGTACATGCTTTAGTTTGTTTAAAACGCCTGTAGTTTTGGAACATTTATTTGCGATTTTATTTACGTCGTTTTTTTCATGTAAGATTGGCGTCCCGAGTTAATCCTAGAAAATTAAATTCATCCACTTGTTCGATATTTATGTTATTGATTTTAAGAGTAAGAGTCTCTTTTCTAGCTACGTGACAAATCATATATTTAGATTTTTGTTTAAAGACAATTTATTTATATTGAGCCATTCTATAACTTTTCCGAGTTCATAATGTATTAAAGATTCTACGCTCTTGTTTTTATGTTGTGTGCTATCAGTAAATTGGTTTAATGTAATTGAGAGTGTTGTATCATCTGTATACATAATGAAGTTAAATATATTACTGACTTGTGGGAAATCATTAATATAAATAGTAAACAATAAAGGTCCTAAAATTGATCCTTGTGGAACTCCGATTTTTACTGGAAGGGTTTCTGGTTGCATTTCATCAATTTCAACATACTGTCGTCGATTGCTTAAATAACTTTCAAATAAAAGTAGAGTCGAACCATCCAGTCCATAAAACCTTAATTTATGTCATAAAATGGTATGGTCAATGGTATCAAAGGCCTTGGATAAGTCAAGAAATATATTAATTGACATCTCATTTTTGTCCATATGATTTATAATTCTATCTACTAATTCAAGCGCAGCATACTCAGTGCAGTGTTTTGGTCTAAAACCATATTGGTTATCGAAAAATAATTTAGCTTCATTAAAATATAAAGATAACTGAGTAAAGATAATTTTCTCTAGTACCTTTGATATCGTTGGTACTAGAGAGATTGGTATGTAGTTTTTAAATAATGTGGAATCACCCTTTTTTAAACTGGAATTACATTGGCAATTTTTAGTTTATCTGGAGAAAAAAAAAATTTGAAGAGATACCATCGAATCCACAACTATGTTTTGTGGGTAAATTATGTATCATTATCTTTACTGCCTCTTCATCTACATTGTTTATTTTAAAAGTTGAGTGTATTTGTCTATTTAGATAATAACTAAAATCTTTGGTTTCTTCATACTTGATATCATTTACAATAGTCTGAGCTATATTTGTGAAATAATTATTAAATGTATCAGCAATTTTTTGTTTGTCTAACATTTGATTGCCATTGTCTTCAAAATTAACTGGGAAACTGTTTTTAGTATGTTTCTTGACAGACATTCATTTATTGTTTTCCAGGTATTTCGTATATCATTCTTAAAAAGTGAAAAACGAGATTCAAAATAAATGTGCTTAGCCGCCCGAATGTTTTTCTTTAATATTGTGTTATAGGTTTTTAGATTAATTTTAATAGTTTCATAATTATTTGAACTGGGATCTGTTAATTTTAATTGTTTGTACATTTTGTCTCGATATCTGATAGATGTTAACAGACCATGGGTGATCAAAGTTAATTTCTTATGTTTCTATCTATTAAATTTTACTAACTTGTTTGGCATATGTATAGTTTTAGCACGTGTAATTTCTTTGTATATTATATCATAATTACAATTTGGGTAAGCAGATAGATTTTTATTTAGTTTGTCATAAATGTTACCTGATTTTATTTCATTCATAACACTTATCATTGCGTCCGCATGTACGGTATTTATTTTTACAAACGGATCTCTGTGTAGTTTATCCTAATGACGTTAGTCTACTCCGACGAATAAAAGGAACTTCACCCGTACGGTATAAGATACATATATCCATCTAAAATTCGTTTCCTCTTATCGCCTCTCTTCTCTTCTCTTCTCTTCTCTTCTCTTCTCTTCTCTTCTCTTCTCTTCTCTTCTCTTCTCTTCTCTTCTCTTCTCTTCTCTTCTCTTCTCTTCTCCTCTCTCTCTTCTTCTCTTCTCTTCTCTTCTCTTCTCTCTCTCTCTCTCTCTTCTCTCTCCTCTCCTCTCCTCTCCTCTCCTCTCCTCTCCTCTCCTCTCCTCTCCTCTCCTCTCCTCTCCTCTCCTCTCCTCTCCTCTCCTCTCCTCTCCTCTCTTCTCTTTTCGTCTCTTTTCGTCTCTTTTCGTCTCTTCTCCTCTCCTCTCCTCTCCTCTCCTCTCCTCTCCTCTCCTCTCCTCCTCCTCCCCTCCCGTCCCGTCCCGTCCCGTCCCGTCCCGTCCCGTCCCGTCCCGTCCCGTCCCGTCCCGTCCCGTCCCGTCCCGTCCCGCCTCACCTATCCTCTTCGGGTCTTATGGTTCTAAAACCGAGTCATTCTTCCATCTGACTCTGTAGACGGCGACGCGTCTTGTTGAGTTCCGTGTTGTTCATTCCAGCTGGTCTCGTTATTTTCAAGAGTGATTCGCCATGTTTGTTTTTTCTTTCCTTCTGGCATCTACGCCAGAGCTCCAGGTACTGTTTGTTGTCATTCTTTCTCAGCTTGTGCCCAATCAAGGTCTACATTAGTCTTTGTGTAAGTTACTTCTCTTGTGATCATACTTTCTTAATCTGTGTTTGGTCCGGGTGACTTACATTGTCCGTAATCTTGGTCTTAAGTTTCATGCTGAGATGACGATGGAGTCCCACGTGACTGCTGTGTGCAAGTCAGCAATATTCCACCACCGCAACATCTCGAGGATCAGACGGTATCTGACAGCAGCAGCGACAGAGCAAGTCGTACATGCATTTTTATAACAGAGTTGATGTTGGCAATGCACTGCTATATCGATTGCCTCGATCTGAAGCAAATACAACGCATTCAGACAATTAAACATGGGCAGCCCGCTTGGTCGACGGCGCTATGAAATATACCCATGCTACATCACACTCCAGCGAACACCATTTATTGTGTGTGCTACACACAAGGCGTCACTGGGGTGACAGAACTTTCAGCGTGGCAACGAATGTATGAACAGAGCTATCTAAATGTCACGATTATGATTATTATGATTATGTCTCTGTTTGTGTTTGATATTACTACTGGTCATCTAATAGGGCCTGTAAGTCCTCCGCGCGACTGGAGCTTATTGGGGACTAAGCGAGACTAATTGGGGACTGGACACAAGAATAATATTCTAACGATGGATGACAGATGTAGCTTCCGACTGATGAATACTAGAAAAATCAGTTCATAAATATCTTGTGTTATACCTTTCTTATCTTAAATGTCCGATTTAATATTGAGTTAACCACACTATCATAGACATATAGCGATTTACGTAGTGCAGATAATAAACACGATTTTAGGCCGTATGTGTCTTTTACGGGATTTGCGTTTTACATTGCTGTACGTTGTGGTTTCGATAAGCACTTATATCTGACACGTTCTCAAAATGCACATAATCATAACACATGTATACGTTTGGCCCAAACAGGTTGTACTGCAAGAAAACTGGCAATCTTCATTATTAGTCAAGAATGCCAAACACATAGCCGCTATTGCCATGGAAACCACCATAATAATCGATTACAATTCATGATTTCCGTGATCATTGTCACCGGCAAAGTGCTCCACTGCTTCTGCTTGTAATAATCCTTCGGACAATATAACTTAAATACGCTATTTCGGAACAGTTCGATTATTACGACCAAACACAAAACAAAGTCCTATATATGTATTAACAAGGAGTATATGGACCTCCTGCCCCCAACTGCCCCCAGCCTCGTTTTCGCGCGCGAGACTTGCACGCCCTATATTGAGTAGCCTTCTTAGACAGTTCACGTGAAATGGGTCTGGTTTTCTGCTTCTCTTTGTTCGCCATAAAATATGATTGATTTGACCAGTGTGTTGTATAATCTGAGTTAGTGGGAGTCGTTCATAACCGTCATCAGACCTGTTGTTTCAGCACGAATTAGACAAGCTGAATCGTAATAACATGCCTGGTTTGACGACTGTAAACATGTAATCACCCGTATTGTGCCTGCCATCACACGAATCACAAATACTTCCCTGGACGAGGGAGTGATGCCGAAGTCGTTGAAGCATGCAATTGTCCGACCACTTTTAAAGAAACCATCACTGGACAAAGACACCCTGAGCAGTTACCGACCAGTGAGTAACCTCAACCAAGTATCCAAAGTAATTGAGAAATTGATCGCGCTTAGGATAATGACGCATGTATCTGATCAGCAAATGGTTGAGTGCTTTCAGTCTGCGTATCGGAAAAACCATTCGACAGAAACTGCGCTGTTGTATGTTACAAGTGCCGTCAAAACAGCAATGGACAAAAAACAAGGAACCATCTTGCTTCTCGTGGATTTCAGTTCCGCCTTCGATACGATCAACCATAACATCTTGATTAGGCGGTTGCGTTTGCGTTACGGCTTTGTTGGCAAAGCATTGGACTGGTTGATATCTTATCTGAAAGAGAGGACACAGCGAGTGGTAATCGGTGACCAGTCGTCGAGTACAACTACTCTAACGACAGGTGTCCCGCAAGGCTCTGTCCTTGGGCCACTGCTTTTTTCATTATACGTTCAACCTATCGGTGACATCATACGAGCCCATGGACTATTCTTCCATCAATATGCCGATGATTTACAGGTATATACTCATTTTGACTTGACGCATTCTGCATTAATGGCTGCAGTCAAGCAAATGGAAAGTTGTTTAGACGAGGTAAAGGTCTGGATGGCACGGAATTCTATGTTCATGAACGATAGCAAGACACAATATCTTCCGATTGTGCCTAAGTCTGCAGATGCAATCGTGGATAAAAGTGTGATTCGCGTTGGTATGGCTACAATTACGGCTTCGCTTTGTGTTCAGTGTCTTTGTGTTTGCATTGATAGGCACCTTGACATGAAGAAGCAAGCGTCGCAAATTATCAGTGCTTGCTCTTTCTACCTGCGAAACATTAATCAAATTAGCCGCTTTCTCCCCAGACCGACAAAGGAACGCGTTGTCAATGCCATTATCACATCACGGCTTGACTACTGTAACGCGCTCTTATACGGTACGTCTGCAATTAACATCGCCCGTCTAGAGCGAATACAAAACACGGCTGCCAGGTTGATTACGCGTAGCCCGCGTAGCGACAGTGCCCCACCCTTGTTACGCGAACTCCACTGGCTGCACATTGTGTGCAGAGTTGATTTCAAGCTACTTGTATTCACTTACAAAGCCATGCACAACGACGCGCCAGTGTATTTATGTGAACTCGTGTGCCCGTATCAACCGACAAGAACACTGCGCTCTGCGAACAATAACATGTTAGAAGTGAAGCGAACCCGTACCAAAGCTGGTGACTGCTCGTTCGCTGTCGCTGCTGCGTCCCTATGGAACAATTTACCAACGGCAACGGTCATTAAGACTTGTGACAATCTGACCAGCTTCAAACGTCTACTGAAGATACATTTATTTCGTATCGCATATTAGTGTAATTTCGACATGAATACTATTAATTTTTTACTAGATTATTTGGTAATATTATCAATACAAATTATACTTATTTATTGGCATTATTGTTACGTAATTA
>JAODUO010000234.1:15000-67500 GCA_025642075.2 Ridgeia piscesae | reverse complement strand
CCGAAGCTGTACCCTGACCCACTGTGCTCATATCGTTCTAATATCAAAGTGGGTGGAAACGACGCAACAAAAGAACAAGGAGACAAACACGCCATTCATCAAATACACACAAACCTTCATAAAATGTGTCCCAAACCTTTTAATGGTGACAAAGAATAAAAATGATAAAAAGAGTCTGTCAGTTTAATTAACTAACTCTGCTTAGATCAGTTTAACAAAAAAACCTTTATAAAATTTATTCCCAATTTAATGGTGGAAAAAGATGACTGTCAGTTATTTTCTGTTGTGTTTAAAAAGTAATGTTGTTTCATGGGGTGTGTGTGTGTGTGTGTGTGTGTGTGTGTGTGTGTGTGTGTGTGTGTGTGTGTGTGTGTTGCGAGCGTGGTGTGGTGTGGTGTGTGCGTGCGTGCGTGTGTGTATGCGTGCGTGCGTGCGTACGTGCGTACGTGTGCGTGCGTGCGTGCGTGCGTGCGTGCGTGCGTTCGTGCTCGCTTGCTTGTGTGTGAACATATGTATTTGGATTCTTGAAAGTACCACTTTGGGACATTGTCCCCCTAGTGAAAATGCAATAAAAAGCCTTGCCGTGAAACGAAGACAGTGTCCACTAATCCATGTCATTGTGTGTTGCAGTTGTACACATTGTTTCACAAACAGCGGAAGGTACGCCTTGACGTTCGCCGAATCTTCTTCATCATGTATCAAATTGACAATAGCATCAAAGTTCCACATGTAAAATTCGCCGTAGAACATCTGCAGAGGACAGGACGCGCAAACGACGACTTCAACAAGTTCCTCTTTCTCTTGGCTGTTGTCTCCACCTCGGGTGAGTCTCGACACATTGTGTGTCTGGGCACATTGGACATCGCGGCACATTGTGCGTTGCGGCACATTAGGCATCGCGGCACATTGTTTTGTTTGTTAAGAGTAGGATGTAGTGCAGCACGGTGCATGATTGACTGGCTGGCTAGCTGGCTGGTTGGCAGGCTGGCTGGCTGGCAGGCTGGCTGGCTGGCTGGCTGGCTGGCTGGCAGGCAGGCAGGCTTGCTGGCTGGCAGGCTGGCTGGCTGGCTGGCTGGCAGGCTGGCTGGCTGGCTGGCTGGCAGGCAGGCTGGCTGGCTGGCTGGCAGGCAGGCTTGCTTGCTGGCTGGCAGGCTGGCTGGCTGGCTTGCTGGCTGGCAGGCTGGCTGGCTGGCTGGCTGGCAGGCTGGCTGGCTTGCTGGCTGGCTGGCTGGCTGGCTGGCTGGCTGGCTGGCAGGCTGGCTGGCTGGCTGGCTGGCTGGCTGGCTGGCTGGTTGGCTGGCTGGCTGGCTGGCTGGCTGGATGGGAGTCTCGACGCACGCACGCACGCACGCACGCACGCACGCACGCACGCACGCACGCAAACACAGACGTTTAATCAGTTGCTGTGGTGTCGTAGAACAGATCACGGAACCAGGAGGTTTGTGTCATCCGCAGGTCGCGAGGCGATGTTGTCCATTCGTCAGAAGAAGGACCACATCCACTACACCAAATACATGATCAACAACACCAGACCGGAAGTGGTCTCCTACTACGAGTATCTATACCAACACCCGCCGTTCGCCAACATCTACCCGATAGTGAGCAAGCTTCAGGGCCTGTCGGAGAATACCCTGATGGAAGTGTTCGCGAAGATCTCGGAGAATACGAAGACGGACATCAAGAGCCCCTATACGACACTCATGTGGGTGCCGGACGTCGACGACTTTTCGAGCCGGACGTCGCACGACCGGCCGTGGGACTACACCGCCAGAGTCGACATGGGCGAACGGCAGACGTCGTACTACCCAGAGGTAGGAAAAGTGTGTCAGACACCTTGCTTGAGGCACAACCGTGTCGTCCGCCGATTGGAGGACGCGTCGATGCCGCGCTTCAAGCAGACGCCCATCATACAGAGAGGCAAGAAACCAACGCCTGCCCAGGTGAATAAGCTTCTTCGCAAGCCGAAGGTCCGCAAGAGGTTACCTATGGAGGACCAGCAGCTGGCGGTGAGTACTGTTCACTAGCGCTCAAAACAGTACCCGATTCCCTACAAGTATGTTATCGTTGTATAACACTGTCTTCGGCTTAGTCAATAGATTTACACGTATCAAACAGTATTGAACATTAATTAAAAAAAACCGTTTTAGGGCACAACCTTCACATAAATTTTCTTTATCCGGTCAGCGACGCACTTTCGAAAATTCTCTAAATATCTCAAATTCTTCTGGTCACCTTTTCCTTGTAGGACACTATTATATTTAAATGTAACTTTTCCTAATCCATTATATATATATATATATATATATATATATATATATATATATATATATATATATTATATATATACAGTATATATAATATTATATATATACATCTGTATATATATATATATATATATATATATATATATATATATATATATATATATATATATATATATATATATATATATATATATATATATATATATTTCAATTCCGTGTGGCAATAATTATCAGGTGTTTCCTTTTTTTAAATGCAGTGTCAAATACGAAACGTTATTGTATAAATGTATGTACGTAAAACTCGTCATTTGATGTACTTCCTTGTGACCATTTGCCTGTTCGTGGGTCGCCGTATTTCTATTCCAGGATGCTTTGAAGGGCATAAAGAAGGCAGAACTCGGTGTTGACGCTGAACTGGGGCTTTGTCCACCTCCAAAACCTAAACGAAAGTTGTGTAAGTAAGAAAGCAGAACTCAGTTTTACAACTGACAACAAAACGTGGAGTACTAACTATGTTTATGTTTTGCATAATGTCTGTTCAATAAGAACAATACTTACTAGCATACATCCACCCAACTTCAAAACAAGGACAACAGTTAACACCATTACGATTTACAGTATACTGACATCAAACTCATTCCATTTGATCAGTGTTGATTACTATTGTCGCCAAATATGGCACCAGAAACGCGAACGCAATAACACAGTGTTTTTAAATATTGCTATCATTGATGATTGATCCAAAGAAGCAAATTAATGTAGAAAGAACCGAATGGACATTTCATCTCGGGAGAGGACGCTACAAGTCCGCATATTCATATCGTTACTCAATAGCAAGGTTATAAAATAAAGTAGTAACTTGTAAGCAAGTAATCACCTCCGTAGTAAACGCTTCTTCCCTAAACCAATTGATAAAAAGCAAGCGAAGACAATTCGTTTACAAAACGTCCCTTATGTCCATCGCGGTCAAAAGACAACACAGTGCAACACAATAACGCGACAGAGACCTGCGTTGTTTCGCAGGAGAAGGAACACATTGTTGTAAGAGTCTGTATGCTAGAGCACTGCTGAATGCCACTTGGCAGAGTTGCTGATGTGGTGGTTGAACTAACTAGTTTGAAATAACGTTGGACGTGAAAAGTGGGTATCCTTGACTGAACGTGAAACTATATAAATGAAAATTGACATACACATACAAATATCCAAAACGTTGGCGTTGCCTGTCAAAACTTAGAAGAGGTTGGTGACATCGAACATATAAACCACCACCAGATTCTGAAGTAAACCTCTGCCACATGCCATTAAACTCCTCGTCGTGACTGTTGTTTGCAGTGTTTGGAGACGGCCATCCAATGACCGATGTCAGGCAACCACAGCCGAACAACCTGTTGGAGAAACCGCACAACTTCACCTTGAAACAGCGCAATGACAGTTAGTATCGTCTGCCAGTGTCTAATTCGCTACACTGTATACCACGGCGGCACAATCGACCCCTATTTTCAATGCGACCATCTCACAATTAAGGTCACACTCGTGCAAATACACCCCACTATTTAAGGAAGGTGGTGGAACTTTGTCGTGCAATGTTATGTTGTTGCGTGCCTGGAATTTACGGTTTTAAGACCTTCAACCCTCGGGAACTGTGGCGTTAGTGGCAAGCTCACAGTAACTGTACGCATTCAGCCGTCTGTATTTGTGCCGTGAGTAGCGGGGTCGACGGGTGTAGACTCGCACGCTCCGTTATTAATTGTCCAGTTCCAGTGTTTCTGACGGCGCGTCTGCAACTTTGCGTGATAGTTCGACATGATGTTCTGTTTTAAAATGTATTGTTTTAGTATAGACAATGGGGTATTTTAAGTTGAGCTAATGTCGGTCTTTTCTTGGACAGTCGGTGATATCCGTTATTTGATTAATGTCGATGCCTGTTTGTTCAGTTGTCAACAGCCACCTAGTGGCAGGAAGCGTCATACGCTGGCGTAATCGCAAGGTCCCGCACCACGAAGTCGAGATGCCCCGCCCGCACCTTCACGGCATGAAGCAGTCACAACCCTACACGTTCAGTTACCACTCGTTCATCCGCAACCAGGTAGGAACACGCGACACGTGCATGCACGCCCGCAAATACACATAGTTATATGAAAACCGCTTTCTAATAAGTCAGAGACCAGCGACTCACAATAACCCACAATGCAACAAAGACGTATGAATTTAGAAATGTACGAGTGGGTACTGGCAGTCCACGTTAACGTATATACATACATCTATATTATATATATATATATATATATATATATATATATATATATATACATTATACATACATATTACAATATATATTATAATATAGACCAGTGCTTCCCTACATTCCAAAGCGGAATTTCGAACACACACCACACCCACCCACCCGTCTCTCTCTCCGTTCCTTCGCTTCCTTACATTGTCGTCGATTCAACCTGTAGCCAACCGTCGTCTGTTACAGTCGAAGAAGGCGCTGGACAAGTACCACTTCCAGATCCAGCAGAACTCCGTGAAGCGGTCGTGGAAGCACTGGTACCAGATGTACACGAACCACTTCTACTCGCCTCTGCTCAAGACGACGTTCAAGCAGTGCTTCGCCTCCTACGCGCCCTGCACGCTCGGCCAGGCGCACGTGCGCGGCGTCTGGCTGAAGAAGCCGACGTGCATGCAGCGGCACGAGTACCGCCCGCGCGTCATCGACAAGACGCTGCTCCTCAGTCGGCGGCCGCGGACCTCCACACCGCGCCCCACCACGCCGTGTCCCGGCTACCGCCCCACGAGCCCCATCACGGCATTGGCCCACCAGCGACACGTCCCGATGCGATGCACCCCAATGGGCTAATAGACGGTACTCTCCCTATTTGATTTTAACTCCTTACACCATATCAAACCGACGCGTCTCTAAATAAAAAATACAATTCCATGGTATATTTGCACACTATTATACATGTTACTAAAAACAAGGTATACCAATAGAAGTGTGTACTGCTATCATGTGTATAATTTATAGGCCTTAAAAAGTAATATTTCACCTACCCATTAAGTAACGTAATAAATGTCAACAAAATCGGAACCATCGGTGTTGTTCTTTTAATATGCTAAGCAAGTCGCGATGGTCATTGAAATGATTCAAAGTGGCTCAAATTAACGAATAGGTCAATAAAACGAAAATCGCAGCAAACAATACGTTTTATTAATGTATTAAGGCAGGCAGACATTTAGCCTTTCCATGACACAGGCAATGGAAGTGTCCATAAAACAAAGTCAACATAAATGCAACATCAACTACGACTGTCTCACAACAGAATTCCCAGTGGAGCTGTGTTTATTTGATACCGGGGTGCAGAAATATAACTGCAAACACTGGCTGTGCTCACACAGTACACAGAACGACGAATTGACTGTCGATACACCAAGTGCTGAATGTTTGTAGTTCTGTAATGCATTGATGCAATGGGATGTATACAGGTAAAACTGCCGAAAAGCATTGAATAAGTACAGATGGTATCTTGTTTAAACTGTATCAAAACTAGGGCGATGACTGGTGAACTTGTACATTCCCATAGCGCGGCAAGTAGCATGTCATCTGTCTCATCTACAGTATAACTTTATCTTGTTGTGACTTGTACAATTCCATGTATAATCCAAAAAGCGAATTTCCCTCGCAACAAACAATTTACAGCCGAGTGCCGTTTGGCATGTCACACAAACGGTTTATTTCATCACTTATCCTAATATCAACACAGAACCAATTTCAACAAAACAAATGGTTCAGACATACTGATATGACAAAAATGCACAATATGATGTTTCTCTCTGCAACAGTGTGCCAAGTCATGTTTGTCTTTCGGTGACACTGTGACAACTCATGTAGACACGTCTACGATATATGGATTTTGCAGTCTTCAGTTCTGTGGGCCATCGGGACTCTCTTCTGCATTTTCTGAAAACAACAAGAGACAACCTTTCAGATTGGGACAAACTGTGGAATTGTACAATAAATAAAACCACTAGTAAATTGGAGATTGATGACTTCTGGCACCAATAGCTGCAGGCATCTCCTTTGATTGATGCACTTCTGGCACCAATAGCTGCAGGCATCTCCTTTGATTGATGACTTCTGGTACCAATAGCTGCAGGCATCTCCTTTGATTGATGCACTTCTGGCATCAATAGCTGCATGCATCTCCTTTGATTGATGACTTCTGGTACCAATAGCTGCATGCATCTCCTTTGATTGATGACTTCTGGCACCAATAGCTGCAGGCATCTCCTTTGATTGATGCACTTCTGGCATCAATAGCTGCAAGCATCTCCTTTGATTGATGACTTCTGGTACCAATAGCTGCAGGCATCTCCTTTGATTGATGACTTCTGGTACCAATAGCTGCAGGCATCTCCTTTGATTGATGAATTCTGGCACCAATAGCTGCAGGCATCTCCTTTGATTGATGCACTTCTGGCACCAATAGCTGCAAGCATCTCCTTTGATTGATGACTTATGGTACCAATAGCTGCAGACATCTCCTTTGATTGATGCACTTCTGGCACCAATAGCTGCAAGCATCTCCTTTGATTGATGACTTCTGGTACCAATAGCTGCAGGCATCTCCTTTGATTGATGCACTTCTGGCACCAATAGCTGCAAGCATCTCCTTTGATTGATGACTTCTGGTACCAATAGCTGCAGGCATCTCCTTTGATTGATGCACTTCTGGCACCAATAGCTGCAAGCATCTCCTTTGATTGATGACTTCTGGTACCAATAGCTGCAGGCATCTCCTTTGATTGATGCACTTCTGGCACCAATAGCTGCAAGCATCTCCTTTGATTGATGACTTCTGGTACCAATAGCTGCAGGCATCTCCTTTGATTGATGCACTTCTGGCACCAATAGCTGCAAGCATCTCCTTTGATTGATGACTTCTGGCACCAATAGCTGCAGGCATCTCCTTTGATTGATGCACTTCTGGCACCAATAGCTGCAGGCATCTCCTTTGATTGATGACTTCTGGTACCAATAGCTGCAGGCATCTCCTTTGATTGATGCACTTCTGGCACCAATAGCTGCAAGCATCTCCTTTGATTGATGACTTCTGGTACCAATAGCTGCAGGCATCTCCTTTGATTGATGCACTTCTGGCACCAATAGCTGCAAGCATCTCCTTTGATTGATGACTTCTGGTACCAATAGCTGCAGGCATCTCCTTTGATTGATGCACTTCTGGCACCAATAGCTGCAAGCATCTCCTTTGATTGATGACTTCTGGTACCAATAGCTGCAGGCATCTCCTTTGATTGATGCACTTCTGGCACCAATAGCTGCAAGCATCTCCTTTGATTGATGACTTCTGGCACCAATAGCTGCAGGCATCTCCTTTGATTGATGCACTTCTGGCATCAATAGCTGCATGCATCTCCTTTGATTGATGACTTCTGGTACCAATAGCTGCATGCATCTCCTTTGATTGATGACTTCTGGTACCAGTAGCTGCAAGCATCTCCTTTGATTGATGATTTCTGGCACCAATAGCTGCAAGCTTCTCCTTTGATTGATGACTTCTGGCACCAATAGCTGCAAGCTTCTCCTTTGATTGATGTACTTCTGGCACCAATAGCTGCATGCATCTCCTTTGATTGATGACTTCTGGCACCAATAGCTGCAGGCATCTCCTTTGATTGATGCACTTCTGGCACCAATAGCTGCAGGCATCTCCTTTGATTGATGACTTTTGGCACCAATAGCTGCAAGCTTCTCCTTTGATTGATGACTTCTGGCACCAATAGCTGCAGGCATCTCCTTTGATTGATGACTTCTGGCACCAATAGCTGCAGGCATCTCCTTTGCTGCTAACTGAGTAATTGGCACTGCCAACTGCTATCTTTGTCGTAGTACAAAACATGCTCCAAAACAGAACGTTACTGACGATTCTCTGCCTAGTTATTACCGGACTGCTCATGTCATGTCATAGTTAGCATGAGAGAACACAGACTAGTGACACTTCAGAATGCACACACGCGTTTGGCAGTGGCTGTGTCTAGACTCTAGTAACAAGTGCTGCCTGTGGACATGAAAACTATGAACACAACTCAATACCTTCTCCTGTGCTGCTGGCTTGCATCTGTTGCCTCAACTGCTCCACCAACTCAGGGTTGGTCTGTTGCATTTGCTGGGCCAATTGTTGTCCACTGCAACATCAAAGACGTCACTCACCATAATCCCCTACACTGCAGCATTGTCATACATAACCATATACAACAACACACAGTAATATAATCTCAACAGCACAAACACAACTAACTATTTACAAATATACAGAAGTTACATACATGCATATTGTTACATTTCTTATCTGGTATTTTTTTATTTCCAAACTGTATCGATCATAGAGCATGTAACATACTACAATGCATGGTAAAATGTGCCACAACGATTAGTAGGATGAACAATAATAAATTAAGAGTTGGGTGTAATGCACCAACACAAAACATATACACATTGCATAAGGCAGGAATGACACAGTAACATCTACACACTGACACATTAACTAGTCTACACACTGACACATTAACTAGTCTACACACTGACACATTAACTAGTCTATACACTGACACGTTAACTAGTCTATACACTGACACATTAACTAGTCTACACACTGACACATTAATTAGTCTTCACACTGACACATTATCTAGTCTACACACTGACACATTAACTAGTCTACACACTGACACATTAACTAGTCTACACACTGACACATTAACTAGTCTATATACTGATACATTAATTAGTCAACATACTGACACATTAACTAGTTTACACACTGACACATTAACTAGTTTACACACTGACACATTAACTAGTCTACACACTGACACATTAACTAGTCTATATACTGATACATTAATTAGTCAACATACTGACACATTAACTAGTTTACACACTGACACATTAACTAGTCTACACACTGACACATTAACTAGTTTACACACTGACACATTAACTAGTCTACACACTGACACATTAACTAGTCTATATACTGATACATTAATTAGTCAACACACTGACACATTAACTAGTTTACACACTGACACATTAACTAGTCTACACACTGACACATTAACTAGTCTAACACTGACACATTAACTAGTCACAGACACATTAACTAGTCTACACACTGACACATTAACTAGTCTACACACTGACACATTAACTAGTCTACACACTGATCACATTAACTAGTCTACACACTGACACATTAACTAGTCTACACACTGACCTATGCCACTCCTAACTAGTCTACACACTGACACATTAACTAGTCTACACACTGACACATTAACTAGTCTACACACTGACACATTAACTAGTCTACACACTGACACATTAACTAGTCTACACACTGACACATTAACTAGTCTACACACTGACACATTAACTAGTCTACACACTGACACATTAACTAGTCTACACACTGACACATTAACTAGTCTACACACTGACACATTAACTAGTCTACACACTGACACATTAACTAGTCTACACACTGACACATTAACTAGTCTACACACTGACACATTAACTAGTCTACACACTGACACATTAACTAGTCTATACACTGACACATTAACTAGTCTACACACTGACACATTAACTAGTCTACACACTGACACATTAACTAGTCTACACACTGACACATTAACTAGTCTATACACTGACACATTAACTAGTCTACACACTGACACATTAACTAGTCTATACACTGACACATTAACTAGTCTACACACTGACACATTAACTAGTCTACACACTTACACATTAACTAGTCTACACACTGACACATTAACTAGTCTATACACTGACACATTAACTAGTCTACACACTGACACATTAACTAGTCTACACACTGACACATTAACTAGTCTACACACTGACACATTAACTAGTCTATACACTGACACATTAACTAGTCTACACACTGACACATTAACTAGTCTATACACTGACACATTAACTAGTCTACACACTGACACATTAACTAGTCTACACACTGACACATTAACTAGTCTACACACTGACACATTAACTAGTCTATACACTGACACATTAACTAGTCTACACACTGACACATTAACTAGTCTACACACTGACACATTAACTAGTCTACACACTGACACATTAACTAGTCTACACACTGACACATTAACTAGTCTATACACTGACACATTAACTAGTCTACACACTGACACATTAACTAGTCTACACACTGACACATTAACTAGTCTACACACTGACACATTAACTAGTCTATACACTGACACATTAACTAGTCTACACACTGACACATTAACTAGTCTATACACTGACACATTAACTAGTCTACACACTGACACATTAACTAGTCTACACACTGACACATTAACTAGTCTACACACTGACACATTAACTAGTCTACACACTGACACATTAACTAGTCTACACACTGACACATTAACTAGTCTATATACTGATACATTAATTAGTCAACACACTGACACATTAACTAGTTTACACACTGACACATTAACTAGTCTACACACTGACACATTAACTAGTCTATATACTGATACATTAATTAGTCAACACACTGACACATTAACTAGTTTACACACTGACACATTAACTAGTCTACACACTGACACATTAACTAGTCTACACACTGACACATTAACTAGTCAGCTGCAGAACACAGTGTTTTGCTACAGAATCGTACTTACACTTGTAGTAAGTTATCAAGCCCTAGTGGTGCACCTGTCGCAGCAGCGTCTCCCGTCCCCTCGCCTCCTGATGCCCCTCCTCCTCCACCCCCCGACATCATTGCTGCCATCCTACAACACCCCAGCACACCCTACACTCGCAACAGCTCTCTATTCTAACTACACATCAGCCAGGTGTGCTAAATGAACGCCATTGCTGCCATCTTTTGAGACCCTAGCATTTAACAATCTCTAATAAAAATCTTTGTTTGTGTTTAATAAATTTAACAACACAAAATAACCATTTTCATAAAGCAGAATCTTTTAGGCAAACCTATCAGCCTGCTGGACATGTTGTAGAGACATCAAGGTGCACCAAGTGGCTGATTAGCTTATTCTAACAGTCGTGACGTTGATGATTTTGATTCTCATCAAATGTCATTACTAATTGGCAACAATTAACAACATCAACAGAATGCTCTGTGTTAGTTTGATTAGAAAGCGAAACCATTTCATATAGAAAGGAAATGTATGAAAGAATTGTTTTGATTTTTTATTAACACAACATTCAAAATTGTATTTGCGTGGCTGTTACAGATTCCATAAATTTTGAATACCTAATATCACCAAGCTTGATCCATGAATATACGTGATATGGAGGCACATAATTGTTATACTGTATTTACAATTATAGCACAACTATAACTATCATAATATGACTGAAACACATCTTGAGTATGTAAAAAAAATTCACCTGGACTGTGTGGCCTTGACTAAGTGTAATACTGGAAAAAATTACAATTTTGTTACAAGTTCACAAATCTTGAAATTCTGAATCTTTACATGGTTTGTGCAATAATGACATGTCAAAAATCAGAGATATGCACTGAATACTGCACGGCATGATTGATAAGCAGACTTACACTATGTAGTATTAGAGAATGTGACACAAAACTACTTACATTTGTTGCATTTGTGGATTAGACATCATTGACGTGGCCTGGAAAGTGGAACACATCACAGCTGATCCAATTATCAATATTTGAAATAATAACTAATTTGTTATTCGTTGTATGGCAGTTTCAATAGAACACTGCCTGACTGTTGTTGTATAAATATCATCTACTTTATCGTTGTTATTCTTGTGTCAATCTAACGGTTTTACAGGCAAATAACTGGTTCAGAATGGTACTCAAACCTGACAGGTAACAACAATTAAATTTTACACAATAACATGTTGATGAACTTGGATGCTGCATATTGTTTGAAATATATTTTTTTTATTGAAGTAAAGTTTGAAACTACCCCTAATTACAGCTACAGTTTCTAAAATGTTGCCCGCATAATAAAATATATTTGTAATTTTCTAAATAACTTACCATGTTCATAAGTGTGGGGTTATTAAGAAGAGATCCTATATCCATTCCACCCAAGTTCATTCCTCCTCCGAGTGCACCTCCTGGGCCTGCCCCAGGGTCACCCTGCATCAAAACGTAGATCACATGACCCAGTAAAACAGGTCAAAGTTCAGACGTTCTCTAAATAATTATTATTTAAATAAATACTTTAATCAATTTCTGGAGTTAGAGAGATGATCAATCCAAGAATTCTGTCAACCTGTCCACGAAATGGCTGCCTGTACATGTGCTTTATGTCGTAAATGTTTTTGAAATTCTGGTTTCAGAAGATCATCTTTTTGACAAAAAAATTACGAAAATTTGTTTAAGTGAAAAATGTATGCAGAAATGTTTGTTCTAGGAGATGTCATGTCACATTAGTGATATAATTCACTTATATTTAAACGTTATCAACATTTGACAGAGGCAACACGCATAATTTTGATTGTGATGCAAGCAAACCGCAACATACTGGAAACACCAACTGTGAAATGTCTCTTTTTCTACTGCCAATTAAATTAAAATATTTATTTTAATAGTATACCTACTATATCCGCCATCATCTAAACAGATATAATAAACAAATTCATCATTTAAATAAGTTGAGTTCATTGGCTTATGTGTGTTATTGCTAAAAAATATAATTCCAACTTTCTTTCAACTGAATTCAACAATCCATTTCATTTCTAGAATAGGAATTGACTCCATACCTAAGAACAAACATACAACTTCGTTGTGACGTTGTGTTAAAACTGATTCCACCTGCATGCACTATAACTGTCCATCACGATCAAAATATAAAGTTTTGTTATTAACAATACCACTACAACATTCACAGTACAGACATGTTTTTGTATCATTACTCTTATATTGAATTAGACTTAAACAGCTGAATGAGCTTGTGCAGTTTTCCCAGTGAATAATAAAAATAACATCTAACGTACGGTTTCCCTTAGCTGTTGCTCAGCCAGTTCGAGGTTGTTCTTGTAGCTATCATTGCTTGGGTCCAGTTCCAGGGCCTTCTTATAACAGTGTATTGCGTCTCTGTGCTGATTCAATGCTGTATGCGCCAGTCTGAATTTAAAACAGTGCATTGAAACAACAAATGTAGACTTTTCCGATTAATTTCCACAGATCGCTGGTTTTCAAATCATGTATTCAAATTTTATAAACATCAAAATTGAACTAATTATTTACCCAGCATGGGACAATTAACTGAAATATTAATTTGTTAATTCTCAATGGGGTTCTACAAATCCATGTTAGTCGCTAGAGGTGCTAATACGCAACTAGACCCTAGTTGCGTATCAGCGTCTCTAGTGACTAACGTGGATTTGTTTGCATGTTTTGCTGAACACTTGTTTAAATCACCCTCAATTAGCTATTAACCGTGCAGGCCAATTAGCTATTAACCGTGCATGCGCGTAGCCAGCGATAGTTTGTATGTGGGCATGCCATATGTGTGGTCAATAGACAGAACAGCATGCTGTATGTGTGGTCAATAGACAGAACAGCCAAAACAACGCCACCTTGGCACTGAATTCAATCGAATGTTCCACGACGTTTCATCGACATTATGCTTTGATATAAACGGACATGTTATACAATATCAACATTAAACTATGTGTGAAGACGTAGCAGTTTCATGTGATGCATACGGCGAGCTGTAGATGATTTTAAACATCATTCTGGCATTGGGCCAGCACACGTGTCGTTGGGCCACCTGTCTACGCTCCATCGGCTGTAAATGTACATTAATGCACACATTATGCCTTCACATTGATGGACATGTCAGACTGTATCCATATTTAGTTATGTGTGAGGCATCGGAGTCATGCGAGTTCAACAGCTGATTGTAGGATGATTTAAACAAGCGTTCTGCAAAATGTTCCGCAAAACCGTGCCGCATTTTACACACGTCAAGATGACACAAAGACCCTAGTTGCGTTAGAGCGCCCTCGGTCGGAATAGTTATTGTGGTACCTCATTAATTTCTCAATGAATTTATATATTTATCAGGTCATTTAACTTCTAGGTGAATTCTTTATAGTGGAGAATATCCTACATGACACGAGACTCACCCTTTGCGGCCATATGCCTTGCTGTAGTTAGGGTCAATGCGTAGTGCCATGAGACAGTCATCTATCGCTTTCTCCTGCTCATTCATCTTGCTGTAGGCAGCAGCTCTGTCGGCACACACATGGCTTAAGTTATCTCATGGATACAGAAGAAACACACATGGCTTAAGTTATCTCATGGATACAGAAGACACACACATGGCTTAAGTTATCTCATGGATACAGAAGAAACACACATGGCTTAAGTTATCTCATGGATACAGAAGACACACACATGGCTT
The DNA here is from genome assembly GCA_025642075.2 of Ridgeia piscesae. Lineage (NCBI taxonomy): Eukaryota > Metazoa > Annelida > Polychaeta > Sabellida > Siboglinidae > Ridgeia > Ridgeia piscesae. The sequence continues at coordinate 52,726 of JAODUO010000234.1, read as the reverse complement.
AAGTTATCTCATGGATACAGAAGAAACACACATTGCTTAAGTTATCTCATGGATACAGAAGACACACACATGGCTTAAGTTATCTCATGGATACAGAAGTAACACACATGGCTTAAGTTATCTCATGGATACAGAAGACACATACATTGCTTAAGTTATCTCATGGATACAGAAGAAACACACATGGCTTAAGTTATCTCATGGATACAGAAGAAACACACATGGCTTAAGTTATCTCATGGATACAGAAGACACATACATTGCTTAAGTTATCTCATGGATGCAGAAAACACATACATTGCTTAAGTTATCTCATGGATGCAGAAGACACATACATGGCTTAAGTTATCTCATTGATGCAGAAGACACATGCATTGCTTAAGTTATCTCATGGACGCTGGAGAAAAATTTAACAGTGAGCAAGAGACTTAAAAAAACATAATCCTACTGTGCCTGTGTTGCAATTCTATTCATGGAATCCGAATAATTAGTATTTTATTTAGACACACTTTCATTGCAAACTGATTTTTTTCTAAATGTCAGGTTTATAATAGTACCCGGTACACTGTATGTTAGTTAGTCACCTGTTTGAATAATACACCGCGTTTGCCCTGTCTTTTTCTATCGCACGACTGTAGCAGTCTAAAGCCTCTTTGTACTGTTCTTTTCTCATCAAATCATTTCCTGCAAACAGAAACAGAACATATTCTATTCAAACTTTGGCCAAGTATGACAAGTTGTGTTAACTACACATTTATCATATACATGTACATTGTACTTTGTGTTATAAAATACAACCTTTTCTTTGTACTGTAACATAGAATGGCATCACATCCATTGTGCTTTGTATTGTAAATAAAATCTAAACCACACCATGTTTTGTAGTGTAAAATAAAACATCATCATTTACATGGTGCCTTGTATTGTAAAATTAAATATTACATATATATATATATATATATATGTGTTTTTTTATTGTAACAAACTGTTATCAAACACATTGTGCTGCATATATTGTAATGTTATTCAGGGGTAGAACTTTGGCACTTATTTTACTAGACGGTAGGACTAGTAAAGACAACCCAAATTGAAGTCGTTAAAATTGTTTTAAGCAAAAAAAGAGCAAAAATGTAACAAAATAAATATAACAAAGTAATAATAAATAGTAATTAACGAAGAATTGAAGATCTGATCTGTGCAATTGAAAAAGGACGCCAATTGCACTCATTGACTGGTAGTACCACGGACATCCCTACCTGATATAGGGCACCCTACCATTATGAATTTTCCATAATCATTCCAGAAACTGACTTCATATTACAGTTTTATTAACACTGCTCTGCTGGACTATATTAATGGAAATAAAAATATAGAAAATTATACCCATCAAAGAACTGCTAATCTTTTAAATAATACCCAGACAAGTTTGTACCCAATGGCCATGCCTTATAAGATAATAATATTATCATCATTTATCAGTAAATGACAGTCACTGTTGTTCACTGGCAATAATTTATCAATGTTTTACAGTTACATCCCGGCCTGTGCATGTGTTAAGAGTCACTGCAACTACAAAGGCTTGATTGACTACTGTAGGGATGGGTGGATGACACACTGACCTTTACTAGACAACCGGACTAGTTATTAAGCAGGTTTACTAGTCTGCCCTTATCTTTACTAGTGTACAGACTAGTGGACTAGTGGGTAGTTCTACTCCTGTTATTACACAATATGTATTGTAACATAAACCCACTAAGTCTTGGGGTTTAAAGGTTAAAACATTATTCACATTCACTGCGCATTGTATTGTTGCATAACATGTTATTATATACATTGTGATTTCTCGTCACATAAAATAGTACAACGCACCTTGTGCTTTGAACTCATCTGCTACCTTTTTGTCTTCTTCACTTGGCTGTTGTACATCTGGGGTCTACAATGTGACACAAGGTTCAGAATAACAATAGGTATAACAGGAACTCCTCTTTTTATGACACAAATACATAGTGTGTACAGTATGCTGATAAAATAATTATTTTTGTTTTGAAGTTAATGATTCCACATATGAACAATGAATTCAAAACTTACAACAAATACCTCCATTATTCTTACTACTTCCGACACAAAATCTGAGCAGTTAGAATGGGTTATTATAGATGTTTCGTTAATGGGATTTCTTTGTAATAATGAATGTAACTTTCTACTATGTTCCGTATTATGTTCGGTGTTGGAAGATAAACATATTGATTGATTGTAATAACATAGTATATTCCAGGATATAATACCACGGATCTTTCAAATATAAATATTTTAGCAGATCTACAATAAAAAGCCCTGCAAAACTTTCTCCACCTAAATCAGAAAGTGGAGTGAGCCATGTTTAGAGTCCATGCTAGTTTGCTTTACAAGGATTTAAGAACAATACCATGTGTAGAAGTCCAGTCAAGAACAATTCGAGCAATCCAGCTGGCATTGGATATTTTACAGCATCTTCTGCGCAGTTGACTTCAAACGCTGTCTGTAGACACTGGCTTGCAACTATGGAAGAAACATAGCTTTATGTAAAGACACGTCCACCCGTCATTTGGACAGGTAAAAACGAATATGGACGGGTAAAAAAACGGGAGTGGACGGGTAAAAAAACGAAGGAGCAACAAAAGGTCTTCCAAAACTGTAGATATTGTTAGATATGCCTTGAAAGTGAGTGAAAATGGTGTCAGATGTGTGTTTGTAGTCCATTTCAGGTCATCAGACACATTTAATAGTTTGTAAACTGGCTTAACAGTTAACATCCATGTGTCCACCAAAACATGTGTGACTGGCAATAATTGTATCCTGCATAAAGCCCTGGGAAGAAAAGATGTTATGTACTTAAGCCCCAACATGGTTTAACCAAGCAAGCATGGCCATGCCAACTTTAACCCAACTGCCTATACTCCGACCATGGCCAAGCAATGACTGCTTTGAGAAAGGTGCGCTACTTTGAATAGAGGCAGACAATAAAATGATAACTGACAACTGCAATACAGTTTTAATTCTTAAAAGATTTGTTCTAATGAAGAACTATCCATTATTATTATGTATTTTCTAGCATACCAACTTTTTAAAAAAAAGCTACTTGTCACAATTTGGAGAATCACATCCAGTTAAAATATTTTAGACATTACCTTCCAAACTTTCAATGCCATCAGCTGAGAGGTTTCCAGAAAACTGTTGCTCTTCCAAGAACTTGCATATAGCAAACACCAAATGCTTTGTTTCAGCCATGATCAGGTCTACAAAAACAATTGGCACATATGATCATATGCATAAACTGTAATCAAGTTAATGCATAAGAAAAAATACATACTGCTATGTATCTTCCAAACACACTCCCTGGAAGATATCCTTTATACAATATATCAATTCAATGCACCAATCATCTAGAATCTGCCTAGAGAAGAATTGCCAGATATGTAGCAAACTGCTACATTTGGAATGAAAGCATGCTAAAGTTGATGTAAGATGTTGGCTACAACTCAATGGATCAATGCATACAAAATAACCTCAAGGAATGCACCTTGCACGTGATTGGAGGTTTAGTCTGTTGTGTGTGATCTTCAGAAAAATGAGGCGGGCAGGAAATAATGCAGTCATGTTCTGCTGATAACACCACTAATAACAACTAACATAACATTTCGCCAATTTGGAGAAGTTTTTATTTATTTTTGCCTATAGAGTTGAGCCACCTGCCTTAGTTTTCAGAACTAAAATTTATGAGCGCGCAATCTTTTACATGCTACAATAAACTAATTGGAGGTTTAGTTCGTTTCGAATTGATTTACTTAGTCATTAACCATTATTCCATTATTACTGTATAGTTACGAAGTGTCTACGCGTACGTGAGCCGTATCTTTAGACCCGTGACCTAACCATACGTGAGGATGCGCGCGTATCCTGTTTTTCAATTCTGCGCAAGCATGCTGCGTCCGTCCCATCGGTACAGCGGAATTACATGCGGGAGCGATTTTGTTCGACATTGTTAGATTTACTGACTGCCATAGGGCTGTATATGTTAACTTGCAAAAACATAACACGCACAAAATCTCACGTATATTTAGAACCGAGTGCCAAAAGAGCTTCCGTTCGTATGTACATCAACATTCATGCGCGGAAAAACTTTTAGATGTGAATGCTAAAGATACGGCAATAGAGTTTATGTATATAAACATGCATGTGCGGGGAAACTCGCATACTTTTGGAACTGACAGCTACGAAAGATAAGGCTAAGAAATCATGCGCATGCGCTTATCGAATGCCGTATTTTAGATAAACGATGCTAAAAATACAGCTCACATAAGCGAAAATAAAAGCATACGCATGCGCAGTATGAATGCCGTACTTTTAGACTGGCGGCCTAAACGTACGGCTCACGTACGCGTAGTCACTGCTTTATTATAATGCATACAATGACATAATGCGGTTAAAAATAATTTCTCCATAAATTTAGCTAAAATCCGTATCAAAATGGAGTTCGGCCATATCACTAAAAACGCCAAAATCTGTATCGGATATGGGTAACCTGTATCATTTGGCAGGTCTGCAAAAAAGATGTGACTGACATTTAACGTAATCACCAAGTCACATGGTTGAGAGTTCGTTTTTTTTTTTACACCAAATTGGCAAGTCCATGGCAAATATACCATCATCAGCTTTCCTGCCCGGTTCGGGTATTGAATTGGGGTACCCGCCCTGTCACTGCCGGGCTGATGAGCTAACAACTACACTGTCACTGTGACTATCGCAGGACTGGTCCAACGAAACGATCTATGATGACAACTACAACTAAATCAATAGCGTCGTATACTCCTTAGTTTCCTTAGTCTAATAAAAAGTAACATGCCATGCCAAGCTTAATTCAACTAGAACCTCTCGACGTCTCGAACTTCGAAGCCTCTGTGAGTGTCTCACTGTCTGTGAACGCCACTTCAAAATTTAGTGACAGTGTCAAGTAACTAAGACAAATTACATCTGCTCGGAAGGAAGCCGTTAACGGATATATTTAACGTTGTAAAAAAACGACACAATTGATTATAATAATTATGCTGAAATCGTATCAAAAAACAACACGTAAGTCTACCGTGAATGGCTAACCCTCGTGAATCGTTCACCCGCAGGTTACCGGAAGTGGATTCCGGATGATTCCGTGGTATAACGCATTGCATTTCTGCGGGAGACCAAATGTGACTTCAGCTTATGTCCCATATTCGGGATATAATTATCCGTACAATCTACAAAAGCGAAAACGACCACGGTATGATTCTTCCAATTAAAAATTTCCCCCGAGTTTGACATAGTGTCATATAAAAAGCAGTGCTCTGTTTATTTTTCTAACTTCACTGGACAAGGGGGATGTATAGTAGCAAAATAATCCATACAAATGCATGAGACTTTGAAAAATTACACTTCATTTTCTGCGATGACCAGTTTTTGCATGTCCAGCGTCATATCGCTTAATTTATATAGTTCAATTATATTAATTTATAATTTTTCATCTAAGATACCTATACATGTATTCTTTCCCTACAGGTTTATTAAAGGAGCACGTACTAATCGTGTGACTATATATATATATATATATATATATATATATATATATATATATATATATATATATATAAAAAATTTTACGCAATATGAACACATCCACGAGCTAGGGAGAGTTACGCCATGCCAACAACTTATGCATGCATGCATCCATTCAAATGGACTTTGCGGAAAACTATATGCATGTATGCTGCATGAATGAAAATATTCAAAGTACGTGCCTGCTACTTAGACCGCCAACAGTTAACACTCCACCCGGTGGTACTGGTGCAATTGGTGGGATTCGGATATGCACGGATTGAAATACAATTATTAAGTCATATACATAATTATGGTTGTATATTATATTGGACGACCGAATCAGAAAAGCATGTAATATATGCCAATTAATCCTCGAAGCTGTGCTGCCATTGTGAAGAAATATTTTCCATACAGATCGAAGAGGTGAACTACCTTACAGACAGTTCGATCGCGAGTTAATTTAACAACCGGACGATACTCTACCTTGTTGAGCAATTAATTAATTAACCCCTATATGCTGTTCGAACTATCAACCACCTGATCGACAGATCTTCGAATGTGGTGAAGGCAACGGGCCATATGCATGCGATGTAATCAGGGACCATGCAACAAGAAGTGCCAAAAATTTGGCTACAATTACATATATGTACAGGAGTTCTTCACGCGGACAAAAACAGTCGAAAGCGTCATCCATTGTCTTTGTCGGTATAATGAGCTTATAAACCATGCTCGATCGATCTTGATGTGGTCTTACATTGAGATCGAGACGCGTGCTTACAGACGTCTGAGTCAGATCCACTCAATCACGAAGAAGGTCATATAAGGATTACACACGCGAAGTGAAGGCCAACTATAGCTCAGCTATAGTTGTCACTTAAAATCATCCTCGTGCGTCACGGATCGAGCTGCTGGTTGCGGAGTCAAAATAGTAATTACCTTCGCCATATCCATGCAATCACAACTGCGTCATCCGTGAGAACAGCACAAATATATATACCCGCCCCAATTTGAAGATGGATATATACACATCTGGAAACGTTACATTAATGTTACATTACATTAATGTTTGCATTTGGTTAAATATAAATAACCAAATGCAAACATTAACGTTAGATTAACGTTTGCATGGTAACTGGGTGCTTGTTAACATTGACACAATCATGATCAGTAGGTCGATCCCTTATTACGCGCTATAGGATATGATTCTATAAATGATTATATACTTCATATAGAAGGCCTGCCATTTTAGCTGTTTTTTATTAGTTTTTGTTTAAAGAAAATCATAGGTACACCAATAATAATATTCACTTACTTGGTTACACTTAATTAAAATTGTTACTATATAAATTTATGCGTAGTGGTTTTACAGACACACCCACAAACGTGAATGTAAACATTTATAAACACGATACTGCAGGCTGCAGCTAAGCTTTTCTAGTAACGTCGAAAGTGGTGCCGGTGGCGTGTGCGTAATTTGCGACGACGCCTGATTTAACTAATTAACAATAATATTTTAAATCTGGGTATAACGTAAAGGAGCAAGTTATTAGTACATTTATTTAAGCGCGAAATACGAAGTACTTCAGCTATGGCTGGTGAAATGAAAACTAAGATAATCCAAGTTACAAACATTGCTCCATCTGCGACAAAGGACCAGATGAAAACGCTCTTTAGTTTCTTGGGAAAGATTGATGAAGCCAAACTATTTCCAGAAGAGTAAGTATATTTTGACTGTACATTAAGCGAATCTTATAATCGATAAGTATAGGACATTTTGTCAGTTAGAACTAGAAGTACCGACATTTCACAAGTAACCCAAGGCTCAAAGGCTTGGAAGTTAAAACTGTTAGCGGGCGATAATCGGATAGGTATTCGGATATTGATAGGTTTCATATTCTGAAATTAACGCTAATGGAAGTTTAGAGAAAGCCTGGTACGGATTGTTTTGGGTTGTCCGTATTTTCATTTACCTTTATGTGTCCATATTGGTGCTATTCATGTTGATGATATTGCCATTCTCATTTTTCAGAACATGGTCAACTAGCCCTAGGATTGCCACTTTCAACATGGAAAACAGTTAGCTTGACCCATTCCCCTTTATAAAGGATGGGCACTTATGTAGAATTCGGACCCACCTCAAGTGTGCTGTTATAACTGTATAATTTTATTTGCATACATTGGATATCTCACACTAACCCTAACAGGGGTCAACAATAGGGTTTTGTATTCACTGGCACGGGGGGCCAGTGAATTTTTAAAGTTACTGGCCTGAACTTTTAAAAAATAAAAACAGGTACATTGTACAATAAAATATATTTGTTTATATTTAGAACATTAAAATATCACGGCAGCTGAAATGACATTTAAAAAATGTTTTGGCCTTTTCTAATTCTTTTGTATTTATTTTATCAGTAAAGTTCACTTTTAAAATAATTACATACCTCTAAGTGATTTTTTTGCCATAACAAAATGTGCCCCTATCGATTGTGAAATGGTTTTTAATTTTGAAGACGTAGGATGTGTCCGAAAATACTCGATGTTTAGACCTGAGTAATGCCACCGTACTTTCACTGTTCGCCATGTTGTGTGGTATGAATAAAACCGCCAAAACTGTCCGCACTTTGACCTGTATTTACGGGAAATCAAAATAAATGCGAGCTCTATTCGACTGACTATCTCCTTATTTGGCGTTCGCCGTTGTGACACGTCAGCATCGGGGAGTTCCGTTATGCGCGTGACTTGGATAATTGTAGAGTAATGACGACATTGGTGTGGTTCTTGTTGATGCCAAACGTTATAAATTTACCACAAGGTGTGAATTAAATTTACTCAGAGAAAGAAATAGAAGGCCAAACAAATGTGGGATGCATTTGCGACACAGGATTTTTTGACGGCAAAACGGCGTGTTTCGGAAATGCAGCTGCACCATAGACGACAGCGACGGTGGTTCACAATAAATCCACATGGGATTGTCGTGACATGCTTAATACATTTTGTCTATTCGTTTTACACAGTGTACATTTTTGTTTCAGTGAATCGGTGCCTGTCAACTCAAAGGTGTGCTTCATTAAGTTTGAGGAAGCATCAAATGTGGGTGTTGCACTTCACTTGACCAACACTGTCTTCATTGACAGAGCACTCATTGTTGTGCCTGCATCTTTCAGTAGGTTCACTGTTCTTGGCATATGTCATTGTGGCATATGTTCTAGGAAGAGTACATATTAGACATTATACATTACCTGGTATGCTCTACAATGGCTTCACATCGATGTAACTTAATTGAACAATCATGTACCATATCATTTCATGTTTTTTCAAATGGTAAATAGTTTGACATTTGAAATGTTCAAATAATATTTACCACGAAATATTCAATACATTTGTCAATTGGAGATTTAAATATGTTTAGTAATGATATAGGAATGTTCACAACAGTTACTTTGCTTTGTAGCTAAGATCCCAGATGAAGTGTCAGCCATGCAGTACGCTGCTCCAGCTAATGCGGTGGCAGGGATGCTGCCTGCCAAGAGCTGCTGGCCAACCAATGTTGTCAACCAGGTAGATTATAGAATATAACACTTTATGCTTTGAGTATTCTTTAAGAAATTCTGGGTTTGGATCCTCTTGTTGTTGTTTTGAAAGTTTGAGACAAAGTTGTTCGCACCACAAATTGAACAGGTGCGTTAGGTAGTAATGTGTGAAGCGCTAGACCTAAAACATACTTAGGATATATTTCAATATGATATATAAAATGAATAAATAAATAAGTGTATGAAATATGAAAAAAATGTGAAATCACCATTGTATAAAATAAATTTAGAAACGTGCAGTAAAGATATAAATACATGTTTTATATAAGATCAATATTATAAAATAATTTTTTTGTGAATTGTTATCCAATTTACACATAAAATATGCTGTTAAGATATATATATGTGTGTGTGTGTGACCGGACACATCAAAATCAGGAATAAGTCGGGATTGCCGAAGCCGGCAATCCAGCTTCGAAGTGTGAGAATTGGTATTTTTGGATGGAAAAGTCGATTTTGAATTTATTTAGTGTCGTTATCGTAGATTACTATTATGCTGTTGTAAAACAAGTTATAACATTGCTAAAAAGAGGTATTTGGAACAGCTATGTCGATCTCAGTGAGCATGAAGAACGAAAAATTTGCTTCAATGAGATGCGTCATGTCCACCGTACATCCTGCCTACCCCCGCCATATTGGTATCGTTTTTGAAGCTGAACTATTATGGGATGTATTCCCACGCGCAGAATTTGTCACATGTCAATACAAAGCCAATTAGAGGGCATTTTATAAATACCATAATACTTACATCGTCTTAGGTAAACCGTACCTTAGAATTGGTTGAGTCATTATGTGTGTTACTCACAGGTGACTGGTGTAGGATCCAATCAGGTGATTCAGACCATTGATCCGCGTCTCGCCTCGCTGGGTCTCCCTCCGTACCCCCCTCTACCCGCTACCCTCGACTCAACGAAAGTCGATGAGATCCGTCGTACCATCTACATGATGAACCTTGATGCTAGTGTCACGGCAGAGCAACTTATGCAGTTCTTCCTGCAAGTTGGTGAGGTAAGAGTTGGTTCAACGTGACTAGTTCTTCCTGCAAGTTGGTGAGGTAAGAGTTGGTTCAACATGACTAGTTCTTCCTGCAAGTTGGTGAGGTAAGAGTTGGTTCAACGTGACTGGTTCTTCCTGCAAGTTGGTGAGGTAAGAGTTGGTTCAACGTGACTGGTTCTTCCTGCAAGTTGGTGAGGTAAGAGTTGGTTCAACGTGACTAGTTCTTCCTGCAAGCTGGTGAGGTAAGAGTTGGTTCAACGTGACTAGTTCTTCCTGCAAACTGGTGAGGTAAGAGTTGGTTCAACGTGACTAGTTCTTCCTGCAAGCTGGTGAGGTAAGAGTTGGTTCAACGTGACTAGTTCTTCCTGCAAGCTGGTGAGGTAAGAATTGGTTCAACGTGACTAGTTCTTCCTGCAAGTTGGTGAGGTAAGAATTGTTTCAACGTGACTAGTTCTTCCTGCAAGCTGGTGAGGTAAGAGTTGGTTCAACGTGACTAGTTCTTCCTGCAAGTTGGTGAGGTAAGAATTGGTTCAACGTGACTAGTTCTTCCTGCAAGTTGGTGAGGTAAGAATTGTTTCAACGTGACTAGTTCTTCCTGCAAGTTGGTGAGGTAAGAGTTGGTTCAACGTGACTAGTTCTTCCTGAAGTTGGTGAGGTAAGAGTTGGTTCAACGTGACTAGTTCTTCCTGCAAGTTGGTGAGGTAAGAGTTGGTTCAACGTGACTAGTTCTTCCTGCAAGTTGGTGAGGAAAGAGTTGGTTCAACGTGACTAGTTCTTCCTGCAAGTTGGTGAGGTAAGAGTTGGTTCAACGTGACTAGTTCTTCCTGCTAGTTTGTGAGGTAAGAGTTGGTTCAACGTGACTAGTTCTTCCTGCAAGTTGGTGAGGTAAGAGTTGGTTCAACGTGACTAGTTCTTCCTGCAAGTTGGTGAGGTAAGAGTTGGTTCAACGTGACTAGTTCTTCCTGCAAGTTGGTGAGGTAAGAATTGTTTCAATGTGACTAGTTCTTCCTGCAAGTTGGTGAGGTAAGAGTTGGTTCAACGTGACTAGTTCTTCCTGCAAGTTGGCGAGGTAAGAGTTGGTTCAACGTGACTAGTTCTTCCTGCAAGCTGGCGAGGTAAGAGTTGGTTCAACGTCACTAGTTCTTCCTGCAAGCTGGTGAGGTAAGAGTTGGTTCAACGTGACTAGTTCTTCCTGCAAGTTGGTGAGGTAAGAGTTGGTTCAACGTGACTAGTTCTTCCTGCAAGTTGGTGAGGTAAGAATTGGTTCAACGTGACTAGTTCTTCCTGCAAGTTGGCGAGGTGAGAGTTGTTTCAACGTGACTAGTCGTTGTGTAACATCTGGAGCTATCACTGAACTCATAGTTCCATAATCGCTGTGTGTTTTGTGAAATGGAGCTGTTTTAGAAAAATATCCAGTTTTCTATGTGTTGTATCCAGCTTTTGCTGTTGAACATCTGTGGTGATCCTAAACCAGCAATGTTGTAGAATATTATACTGACATTGACAGTATAATTCCCTGATTATCCTACAGCCAGATAATAGAATGAAATTGTTTTGGCGTAAAGTGGTTCAGTGGGGGAGACACCAATTTAAGTATTTTTCAATACAGATAGTAGTAATTTTTAAATGTGTTGGAATTAATCGATTGGCATTAAACTATTTAAAAAGATGTCAGCTTATTTGATCCTGATTGAGACCCACCAATTCTGCAGTTTGGGCAAACAAGTATTGCCAGTGTGGTATATATTGCGTGTTGATGAACACAGAGTGATGTGATGTGTAGGTGAAGTACATCCGCATGGCAAGTGATGAGAAGATGACAAACACTCACTGTGCATACGTGGAGTTCTCTGACCAGTCGTCTGTGCCTACAGCTCTCACTTACAACGGTGTCATGTTTAACGGCCGCCCTCTCAAGTAAGTCGCAGATGCTGCTGCTGTTTTATCTTATGTAAAATTGTAAAGACCAATGTACTTGAGTAATTCCGACTAATTTGATTCCGATCCAGTTGCACCATGCAACATTGTTAGGCTGGAATAATTCATGTAAACAGGTAACTAGACAAATTGTCACTACAGGTGTATGAATGAATTCTAACATGTTGCATTTCTAATATGATCATTTGTCATGTATCATCGTAAAAATTCATATATGAGTACGATTAGTCGTTCCACATCAGTTGCACACTCACTCATTGAGTACTGACTGGCCATGTACCTGGATACATTGAACAACGTGTAAGCCGACGCCAGCCAGTTAGGTCACTGTGCTCCAGCAAACACAATTGATTGTGTGTGCCGTGCACAAGGCGTCACTGGGGTGACAGAACTTTCAGCGTGGCAGCCCCAAGTGTTTGGAATGCAGCATCTGACATCTGCTATGACCACTGCAGCATTTAAAGTAGAACTAAAAACATATTTTCAAGAACTTTTTGTACAGCACTGTGAGCAACAAATGTTGGAACAGCAGTATATAAATGTCACAATTGTGGTTATGGTTACTCTGATTGCTTAGCAGAGAAGTCAAGGTGAGCTCCCGTTGAATGTGTGCCAGGGATTCGGAGTAAAGTTTAAAGGGCTTTGGGCAGTCCTACAAATTGGATAATGTACTACACAAGAATGTACAGTTTATTGTCATAGCCTTTCTATAAAGAGTGTGTTATATTTTGAAGACATGGCTAGCTGCTTATACTAAGTTACACCTGCAGAGTATGCCACTCAACCACCGCCATTGTGAAGCCGCCACAGCCAAATGCAACTGTAAACTCTCGCGAGATGGAGGAAGCAATGAGGAAAGTGAAGGAGGCGCATTCTCTGATTGCAGCCGCTGTTGAACCCGGTGAGTGGAGCACGTGGCCTGGGACATGGTTACCAACTATACTGAATTTGTATTTTTTACTCGTTTAGTAGGTCATGCATTGGAAATGTGGTTCAATGGATTTGATTGAGCATTGATCTAAGCTTGTATTTTTATGTGTTGTATTATTCACTCAGCAAATTTACACTTCTTGGGATACAAAAATCTATTTGTTGTTTAATTCTACATACATGATTATTAAAAGATGACACTGTGTAACTCACTAATGACACAATAAAATTTATTTTCACTCATAATTATTATTTTGCCAGCAACTGAACAGTTCCCTTTTGTTATGTTTCATCTTATTGGCCAGTTTTGCAATAGCGTATCAGATACTAACCAATGGTAATAGACATTGCAAAAACAGTCGGTTTCTTGGCAATGAAATGTATAAATGATTTTTGTAGAAACCAAATTCACAAAGTTTCAGTTGAGTGACGTATAAGTAGTCATTCATGTTTGCATAATAATTAAGTGTCTTTATGTTTGCCGATATCTGGTGAATGCTAGAATTTGCGCATCTAGAGTTGGAGAAACAGCGTTTGAGGTCAAGGTCAAGGTCACGACACAGGCGGTCGTCACGTTCGCGATCACGCAAGCGATCCCATTCCAGACGAAGGTCGCGTTCGCGTAAGCGATCGAGGTCACGTCGTTCCCGGTCACGTTCAAAGAGACGGTCTCGTTCAAGGTCCAAGCGATCCAGGTATGTTTAGCATCGTGTATACATTACAACATACATTGATCTATGTTGTTTCTAAGCAATCTCATCCACACATTTGTAGATGTATTTCTTTTGTAAGACGCTTCATCTTAGGAAATGAATGCATTTGTTACTGAAATGTGAGCACATGTTTTCCATTTTAAATCTGGCATAACGAGAAGAACATACAGGAAGTAGCAGTCAGGTATAGCATCAGTTTGTTGTTAACGTTCCTAGAGGGATTGAAATGTGTTGTGTGTGGAGTAGCAGGATACAGGAGTTGTGTGTTATAGTGCTACTGCTCAGGAAGAAATAAACCAGGTTCTTTCTAGACACGTGTTGCTTTATAAAACGTTAAATTACGTTATTTCTGTTATGTTTTAGTTTATTATATTAATGTTGGCCAGGTCACGTAAGCGCTCGCGCTCTCGTTCCCGTCGTGTGTCTAGACGCTCACGGTCCAGGTCCAGGTAAGCATTAATGTCAACATCCTCAGATTGTCCTGACTCACTCACAGAATGACATCATGCGTCATCAAAACACAAAATAACTGATAGTGTATGATGTGGTGGCGCCATGTTCCAGAGCATTTTGAAAACAAACGATGTTTGAACATACTGACTACAATTTGTTTCTTTCAAATAGTTGGGAAAACTTTATCCTTAACCAAAATCCGAGGTTTAAATAGCTTGAGTACATATTGTGGAATTTAGAGTCATAATAAAAGGTCGTTAATGAAATTTAGATTTTCAGTTGGCATTAAGAACAATGCTGTGATACTGAATTATCAGGTGAAATTTATATTTGACTCATCAGGATATTTGTTGCATAGGTTATAATGTTCTTCTGTATCGTGTGGTTAATATTGGCAGTACACTTGTGGTGGTGTTTAATCTGGAACTGCCTTTGTAGGGACAGGCGACGCAAAGAACACCGTAGGTCAAGGTCGCGACATAGGTCGAGGTCTCGTACCCCGAAAACATATCGGGCGACTCGTCGCTCCAGATCTCGAAGCAGGTAATATACTGTTTTTTGCTACATGATGTGTATAATTTGCTTGTTTTGTTGTCTGACCTGGCACCTTTGTTACCTTTGCCTGTGTACTAATGTATTAAAAATCTGTTATGTATGTTCTGTTCTGTTGTGCTGTATGACGTGGTGTGGTGGTTACTAGATACATCTCTTGCAGTGAACCTGTTTAGTCGGCTGACACGTGATGGCGTGTGACTCGTACTATACATCTGATGTTTCTGTCTTGCCAAAGACACCAGTTTCTTCTCCAGCTCCACCACTCTTCTGATACATCCGAATGGACGTCCGGCTTCAATGAATGTATACCTTGTACTAGAAAAACACTAATTATTACTTAATTATATACTATTATTATTATTATTATTATTATACTAACCAACCCTAGATTGAATAACATGCACTAAATCCAAATTTTACATATTCCTTTGTATATGTGTACAAGATTATGACTTTGCTGACTTTTTTAAACCTTGGTGGTATCTAAATCTGTAATTATGCCCATGTTTTCTTTTGCACAGCTGTGAATCTGAGAATTTTTAGAATAATTTAATGCTATGTAAGTTTCATTACTATGTAAATTATAATTTGGAATTTGTCAAATTAATATCAATTGGTGTTCAGCATGGAAACACCTATCTGAAGCTGTGTGCAAGACTGCAAATGAAAGATATTAGAATAGTATTTATTATAGATATTTTGTTTGAAAAAGAATGCAAATTTCTCATCGTTGGAACACCAAGTTCCAGCATTTTGTTCCCCATATTTTGACCAGTTGTTGATGATTTAAACAGACTTGCTCAATGTTGGATGCAATGTCAACTGAATGATGTATGCCTTCACCTGTCAGGTCGTGGTCGGACATATCATTCCACTGATTGCAGTAATATTTGCATAACTGTGGTCGGTTGTCACACCTAGCTAAACTAACTGTTCAGTGATAGTTTCCATGTAAGTCATTGAGGGTCCATGTACGACAGGTTACTCCCAAACGTTTCCCGAAAGCGCAAGTCAAAGAGTCCTGATCGGAAGAAAGACGCAAAGTCCCCATCCCCGTCACCGGATAAGGAATGCTCCCCATCTCCTGCTGAGGAGAAGTCCAAATCAAGGTGGCAAATTGATTTCTCTAGTCACCATGCTGACAGTTTGGCTTGTTTAGTGTTATATATGTACAATAATTGGCAGCTGCCATTGCACAAGTGTTTGTGAATATTATTTCCTACATATTTCCAAATGCACAAGCTGCAGTATGATGTTGATGAATAATGGTTGTTGGACTTTGTGAAATAATATTATTATTTTAGAAAAAGGAGAGGAGAGTGGTAATTTGCCCTTCTGAAACATGAGAAGAGTGATTCGCTCTCTTTGGCTGTGCATTTAAAATGATTTACAATGTCAGGAACTGTACCAAAACTCATTTATTACTATATATTTAGGAAACCGATAAAACAATTTGAATGAAAGTTACATATATTATCTTTGCTGTTGGTTTAACCCATATAATCATTCCACAATATACCACCTTTTTAACATGTAACGTATGGTGCACAATGGCTCCACCACACAGATAAAATTGGAACTACTGCCGTTAGTGCTGTGTTTTGTGGTGACATTCCGAAATGGCTTGCAACACTAGACATCCCAACAAAATGATAGCTAATATTGTGCAGATGAACTAGTATTTAGTTGCATAAAAAGATTCTTTTTTCTTACTCAAATGAATGGGACATATAATAACTGCAATACCTGGGCCCAATCAAACTCCTCTAAGAAGGTCTACATATATATATATATATAATATATATATATACATACATACACGAGTCCGGTGGATAAATGGGATCTTTTTCTGACATGTCTAGTATTTGCCACCTAATTTAGTATGTTCTGCCTGCTATGTCACAAAGTGTGGACAAAAGTTGGTAAAGTTACAAAACTAACAAATGTGAATGCAGCGTGCGTGCAATATCACATCTGGATAATACACAGAAGTGTCTCATACAAGTGTTATCCTGTGGGTGACAATCGTGAACACGTGTGCCTCTATACTGTTCCTGTTAGCTGTATTCATTGAAGACCATGTGTTTGAATCTTTGGGGCTCCATGTACGACAGGTTACGACAAAGCGCTTCCCGAAAGCGCAAGTCAAAGAGTCCCGATCGGAAGAAGGACGCAAAGTCCCCATCCCCGCCGTCGGAAAAGGACCGATCCCCATCCCCCGCCAAGTCACCCGTTAAGGAGAAGTCCAAACCCAGGTGGCCAATTGATTTATTTGCGGTCAAGTTTGCCGCATTTGACCAAGTTAATTCTACACACTTTTTAAAAGATTTCATGTCACTTTGGTGACTTTGTTACATTTATTTACTAGATTTACTGCTTTTATTCTGGTCACCTGTGGACAGTCATGTTGTAGACTGCGGTGTATTTGTTTGTTAGTCACGGTTCAAATTCCAAAAACTACACTCTACGCTGATATGGCAGCCCGTTTTTGCAGATTTTAAAGTAAAGTTACCAGACTATTAGCGTATTTAACTTTAAGAATGAATCCAAAATTGGAAACATCACACAAATGCGCTGTATATTTATGCATGCATTTCTGTGTTGATGACTTGATGCTGTCCACTGCCGTGTTCTCTAAAAAAAATGATGTCACTGACAAATTGAGTGGATTGAAGTATGCCTGTTGGTCGACACTTGAGGAGCATCGAAACAATGATTGGTCAATTCACACATTACAAATGTTGACACAAAAGAACTGAGTTTGTAATGAGTTAAACCAATCATAGAAGCAGATGTATGTGTAAACGCTGCACAACATTCATTTTATAAACACATTTTTAAGTACAATGGGTTAACACATCTCATCTGCCTATGCAGTGGGGTAACACATCGCCCTGGTCACCCTGTTTTCCATTCTGTTCTTCCCGCCCTGTTGGCTTGCTGTCATCTCATGCATACCGTAATTCGATTGTAGATCGGATACAATCAAAAAGGACCCCCTGAGGTAAGCTAACAACAATGGATGTATAAATGCGTGTTGTTTGTGAAAACCTGCACATTGCCTGTTGTTTCAGGGCAGAGTTTGTGGTGGTAGAATCTCTTCATAATTTGTATGTCTCTCTCTTCCAGGTTATCACACACGTATGGTGTCGGATGGCTGCCTGTTGCGTGTACCTCCTAAAATTTCAGCATTTTGTACCTTACAGGTGGCACATGTTTAGATGGCAAACGTGACTCAGAAGTTTTTCGTACATCTTTCTGTTATTTTAATACCCCAAATAAGTTACAAATGTATGAAGAAACAATGAAAGTAACTTTATACCAGATGGGAATAAATTTGTGATGAAAAATTCTATCTTGTATTAGATCGTTTCAATGCCAGAATGTACTGTCAGATTACAACTGTACTTGGTGTTAGTCACACACACACACACATATATATATATATATATATATACATTGTATATATATATATATATCTTTTTCCAAATACTTGCATGTAGATACTGGGCTATAACTGTTGATGGTACCCAGGGTAAACTATTCTTATACTTAATTGTTGATGATTTATACTTTTATTAGTAACTAGTAAGCTGTTAACGTAGAATTAGTTTGCTCGTGTTATGCAATATTTTAACAACACAGTTTCTGCCCACTTGTGTTTGCTTTAATCTGACATGAAATGACGTTACAAAATGTCTTCAGGTCAAGACGAAGGTCGAAAAGTCGTTCTCCTCGCAGGTTGCGGTCCTCTCGCTCCAGAAGCAGGTCGGCACGCAGGTGAGTGTGTCTCTGTAGGAATCGTCATTAGGGAGGAAGGACGACGGGATGAGTAAGCGGAATGCTCAGTGCAATTTCCATAGAGCATTAGTTGTAGGAGTCTCTCTCTAATATTTAACCCGTCTTGATTTAATTAATGATAATGTAGTCTTATGTAGTGCTTGATATCCACTTGTACGTACTAGTCTTGTAGTGCCTGCTCCTTTATCGTAGCAAACGTTTTGCACCAGGTAATGCAATTTAATGGGTTTCTGTATTAAAAAATATTGGCTATGCCTCACTGACCCACCCCCAAAGACAAGTGTTGGCAGCAGGTAATAGAACTCTGTCTCTCCTGATGTTAATAAGGTCCTGCCCTCGTGGTTCCACTATTGTCTTTTAACTCCCGGTGTTGTTTCCTTGCAGAGGGAAGCGCAGGTCACGAACTCCCCGGCGTTCTCGCACCCCAAAACGTTCGAGGTCACGCAGCCGCTCCCCACGCAGGTATGAACTTGTCCAACAATCATTGTCTGTGTTCAATGAGAAATACTCCAACAACAGATTTCACATATCACATGCACTTGTTGGTTAATGATGATTTTTGAACTGGATCAGTTGAATCATTTGTAACTCTTTGTATTTGTCAACTTGTGTTCTTTCGTTTTTCTAAAACGGCAATTTGCATACAATGACTTTTATTTCTCATAAAACCATTACAGGTTCTTGTGCCACCATACCTACGAATGTAGCCTCCATCTAGCTTTGTATGCAGCCACGTTTATTTCACTAAGACATCCAGGTTCAACTTTATGTCAGTAATTTTAGTAAGCTTTGTAGGTAAAATATGTTGTAACGGATCAAAACTGAATTTGTTTGCCTATGTAATAATAATTATGTCAGTGACTAGAATCTTAAAGAAACAGTTTGGGATTAGAATCTTAAAGAAACAGTTTGGGATTAGAATCTTAAAGAAACAGTTTGGGATTAGAATCTTAAAGAAACAGTTTGGGATTAGAATCTTAAAGAAACAGTTTGGGATTAGAATCTTAAAGAAACAGTTTGGGATTAGAATCTTAAAGACACAGTTTGGGATTAGAATCTTAAAGAAACAGTTTGGGATTAGAATCTTAAAGAAACAGTTTGGGAGCAGAATTTCTAAATAATTCTGACAGAATTGTCCACGTCTTTGCTATGCAATCTTGGTGAATGAAAAGGAAGATGGAAGTCGTTGCTAGGCAACACGTGACGTGATGACAGATCAACTGTGGTGAGGTCTGAGTGTGACCGGTGTTGTTTGGCTACACAGGGCAAAGAAGAGGAGGGACCGTGACCGGAGTCGTGACAAAAGTCGCGATAAGAGTCGTGACCGTGACCTGAAGCATCGCCGGCGTGACCGCAGCAAGGAGCGAGAGCGAGGGGAGAAGTCCGGGAAGACGGCGAAGGTGAAGCGGGACTACGACGAGGAGGAGAAGGGATACGACAGCGATGCGGATGACAAGGAGCGGCGGAAGCAGGAGCGAGAGGAGGATGATGGAGAGATGGTGGTGAAGGACGAGTTGAAGGAAGAAGACCTGAGGGATGACAGTCGCAGTGAGGAGGCTGATGGGAAGAGGGATGAGGATGAGGTAACCAATGGCAACGCAGCCATGAAAGAGGAGGATGTGAAGTCGGAAGGGTCTATGTCGCCCCCTCCACCACCTCCACCGCCCCCTGCCCCCACTGACAGCAACACACAGGCCATGGACATGGAGACAGACAGTGACTAGTCATGTGACAGACTTGTGTTGCCAATATGTGCTACCAGCTTAAGCCATTGAGGCGTGTATTGTCTGTCAGTACATCAAGTCTGGAGATGTTATTGTTGTGTTTGTTAATAGATTTTCTGGATGTATACCTACCTGGCTGCAGTAGTACTAGACACCAAGACTGTCTGTCCACACTGGCACCGAATTTGAATATACAACTGTGAGGTCATATCTTGGTAGCTTAAGTAGGTCTAATAAAATTGCGTTTGTTAGTTATGGTACATGTTGGTGTGAGCATACTGCTAACTTCGTTTATTGACTAGTCTATAAAGCCCCTGAGCAGGTAGACGAATTCATTCTATTTCACGCTGATGTAATCTCCAAACTACTTTGTGATTACACTTCCTGAATAAAATGTTCATCAATGGTTCATTACTGTTTTTGTAAGTAATTGTTTGTGTAGCTGTGGAAGTTTGCCAAGTCCAACAAAGTATTACCAGGTTCATATGTGTGTGTGGCGTAGACAAAAATACAGTGGAAACACTTGGCGAGTGGAACCAAATCAAACCACACAGCTTGGTCAGTCCTGACATTGGCAATAATGTCATACACTTTGAACTTGGCTGTGGTTTTGGGAGATATTTCTTAAAATTGCAAGTCCCAATCCATGTAAAAACCATTAGGAATATGTTTTTCAAAACAGCAACACAATACCAGTTAAAAGACGAGCCATTTATTTTCTTACAACTACACGAGAATACTGTAGAACATAGGATGCTACTGTTGTTCTGAACCTTGAAACTACACCTGTACTTCACCAAATGAACCCAACTTAAAATCAAACTACAGCTGACGGTATTATATACAAATCGGACCAACCTAATGGAGATGAACACCCATCTAAAGTATAGGTGAACAGGATCAGATGAATGCTACAGTTTAGCAGATTTGTTTAATTCATATCGGACACATACGTCATCATCTGCCATGAATATAAAAACAAAAATAAAACACATTAAGAAAATATTAACATAAAGTGTAACGTACATATTTAACTGTTTAATGAATGCTAAACCTACTTTCGGAGTTTAACTGAACCAAGTTGCTGTGAGGCTGCATGCATCTCGTTCATTACTGGAGTTTGTTCTGTTGTTGTTGCATAAACAACTCATACGCATCTGTCATTTCATCATCCATGCCATGTGCATCGTCTACTTCATAATCATCATCTTCATCATCACTAAAACAAGATCCAACATTGTTAGTATAGACAATGTAATGGCAGCCTCTATAGTATGAATCAAACAAGACAGGCATCTTTACTGGTTGCAACTAAGATGTTGAAATGGGCATCATCATTGCCCACTGCATCCCAGTAACGCAAGAGACACAAAACTTGTTCATCCAGAACATTTGACAGAAGAAGATTTTTTTTTTATTTGTCTTTTACACAATACAGTACACACATGTCAGAAATAAACTAACTAGATCAACACATCATCCAAAATAAAAACATTACATAAATGTTAACGTGTGTGTAGGGTAGCTTACATGATCTTTATGGCACTATTTTTGTGTTGTATAAAGTTGACCGGTCGTTGTTGGTTCTTAATTTTGCATATACAGTAGAACCTGTCTTGTAGGGACACCTGTCGGGCCAAGCAAAAGTGTCCCTACATTGCAGGTGTCCCCCCGTCAGAGGGACAGGAATTTGCAAAAAAATTTTTCCAGAACATACAATCTTTAGTTACATTCACATTACAACTTACCTAAATCACATTTATGCCCAAAATTATAATACCCATAAAAATTAAGTGTAATAATATCACATTTAACGTTACAGTAGAACCCCTCATTTAAGACTTTTTGGATTAATTCATAGGTTTACGCATATCATAGTAATTAATGTCTATATAGCATGTATACTTTTGATAACAAAATTAAGTATTAAAATGCACAAAATACAAATTAGAAAATAGTAAAAAAAAAAACATTAACAACAACATTAATTTTTTTGTTTGTGACATGTTTTATTATAAGTTTAATTTTGAATAGTTTTTACAATATAATAAGAATATTATTATCTGATTTGCAAACCCTTATGAACTGTGTGTACTAAGCCATTCTTTGACTATATATTATACCTATGGGACAAGTCAACACTTACTACACAAATACGCCATCTGCCATTTCAATGATGCCGTCCAGTGGTTCATTCTCTCCTGTGTACCACTCAGGGTAGTTGTCAATGGGCGGCACAGGGTTGTACATGGGCTCTAGCACCTGTCAACACAGACACAGGGTTGTACATGGGCTCTAGCACCTGTCAACACAGACACAGGGTTGTACATGGGCTCTAGCACCTGTCAACACAGACACATGGTTGTACATGGGCTCTAGCACCTGTCAACACAGACACATGGTTGTACATGGGCTCTAGCACCTGTCAACACAGACACAGGGTTGTACATGGGCTCTAGCACCTGTCAACACAGACACAGGGTTGTACATGGGCTCTAGCATAAACCAGGTTTGGTCAACCTTACACAGACACATGGTTGTACATGGGCTCTAGCACCTGTCAACACAGACACAGGGTTGTACATGGGCTCTAGCACCTGTCAACACAGACACAGGGTTGTACATGGGCTCTAGCACCTGTCAACACAGACACAGGGTTATACATGGGCTCTAGCACCTGTCAACACAGACACAGGGTTGTACATGGGCTCTAGCACCTGTCAACACAGACACAGGGTTGTACATGGGCTCTAGCACCTGTCAACACAGACACAGGGTTGTACATGGGCTCTAGCACCTGTCAACACAGACACAGGGTTGTACATGGGCTCTAGCACCTGTCAACACAGACACAGGGTTGTACATGGGCTCTAGCACCTGTCAACACAGACACAGGGTTGTACATGGGCTCTAGCACCTGTCAACACAGACACATGGTTGTACATGGGCTCTAGCACCTGTCAACACAGACACATGGTTGTACATGGGCTCTAGCACCTGTCAACACACACAGGGTTGTACATGGGCTCTAGCACCTGTCAACACAGACACAGGGTTGTACATGGGCTCTAGCACCTGTCAACACAGACACAGGGTTGTACATGGGCTCTAGCACCTGTCAACACAGACACAGGGTTGTACATGGGCTCTAGCACCTGTCAACACAGACACAGGGTTGTACATGGGCTCTAGCACCTGTCAACACACACATGGTTGTACACGGGCTCTAGCACCTGTCAACACAGACACAGGGTTGTACATGGGCTCTAGCACCTGTCAACACACACACAGGGTTGTACATGGGCTCTAGCACCTGTCAACACAGACACAGGGTTGTACATGGGCTCTAGCACCTGTCAACACAGACACAGGGTTGTACATGGGCTCTAGCACCTGTCAACACAGACACAGGGTTATGGGTTATACATGGGCTCTAGCACCTGTCAACACAACACAGGGTTGTACATGGGCTCTAGCACCTGTCAACACACACACAGGGTTGTACATGGGCTCTAGCACCTGTCAACACACACACAGGGTTGTACATGGGCTCTAGCACCTGTCAACACACACAGGGTTGTACATGGGCTCTAGCACCTGTCAACACACACACACAGGGTTATACATGGGCTCTAGCACCTGTCAACACACACAGGGTTATACATGGGCTCTAGCACCTGTCAACACACACACAGGGTTGTACATGGGCTCTAGCACCTGTCAACACACACACAGGGTTATACATGGGCTCTAGCACCTGTCAACACACACATGGTTGTACACGGGCTCTAGCACCTGTCAACAGACACACAGGGTTATACATGGGCTCTACACCTGTCAACACACACACACAGGGTTATACATGGGCTCTAGCACCTGTCAACACACACACATGGTTGTACATGGGCTCTAGCACCTGTCAACACAGACACAGGGTTGTACATGGGCTCTAGCACCTGTCAACACACACACAGGGTTATACATGGGTTCTAGCACCTGTCAACACAGACATGGTTGTACACGGGCTATAGCACCTGTCAACACACACATGGTTGTATACGGGTTCTAGCACCTGTCAACACAGACACAGGGTTGTATACGGGTTCTAGCACCTGTCAACCCATACACATGGTACACATGGTTGTATACGGGCTCTAGCACCTGTCAACACACCCCACACCCACACCCACACGCAGGTGTGAACATGGGAAAAGCATCCAGCGTCTCCTCATAGTGAAACTGGCTTCCAAGAAAGTTTAAGTTACGAACTGTGCAATTGTTTGTGTTGTACTCCAAAATGTTGTTTTGGAAGCTAATTTTAGCCCAGTTTTGCTAATCTGATATTTTTATTGCAGCATCATGTTAACAAGAACTGTACAGTGATATTATGACTGCATTTAACTGCAAGCAAGGTGTAAATTAAAACTACTTACCTGACTTGTATTCGACAAAGTGTTTCCTGTTTGAGTGCTGCCACCTGATGGATCATCTGGTTCCCGTCCCCAGTCACTCGCACGCAGTTCGATCACACTAAGTAGCATTGCCTTCATGTTTCTGAAGATCACACGCAACAGACTAAACCTCCAATCACGTGCAAGTTGCATTCCTTTGCACATGTATACTTCGTCACATGAATCTTGCAATTTCTAATAATGTCTACAGTCTCTGCCTTACTTCCCCCATGCTTTTAAATGAAACAACTCTGTTGTCTTCGATCCCGACTTCTGGATCCTGGATTATTTATTTACAATTGTACAATGCCTACAAATTTGCATATTAGTAAATTGATCGAAAAGCAAACATTTGCCCCATTTTTGGATGCATACCTGCTGCATTGTGCCTGGACAAGGACTTGTTTCACGAGCTGGAATATTGCGTCAAGTTGTGGCGTGGGGCCTCCTGTCAGTTGCGACTCGATGTCATGCAAGATGCCGCCAGAGAGCTGGACACACGACACATGGACTCGTTAGACATCAGATTACACCAAGCAAGGCTTCATGCAACAGTTTGTCTCAGCACATCCAGGTACACAGTAAAGCCACATGCATCTGTTTGTCACAGATGAATCATTAAACAGAGCAGGGTACACATGTGACGTGTCACTGTGACCAAGGTGCTCTGATCATGAAAGGGTTAAATCACACAGACCTATTTTGCATGTGAAATTAAAAAATATCTATCATGTTGAATTAATTTTGTGATTTTGGTCTTATAATCTCACTTTTCAATGCACAATTTAATTTCAAAAGTAATCAAATGCATACATAAACAAATCCCAACAATTTAATAATATAATATTTTAATAAAAACAACACAATTCTCAAAACATCACTATTTTGAGACTGTCTCCATTTGAGCAACAACGAAAAACAACTGAAGGAATATCAAAAAATGATGCATCATTTGAAAGCCGAGTATCATTGGAAACCATTAAACTAAACAAAATCCATTTCACATTTTTGCAAATTAAACTCACTTCTCTGTGCCGGGTCACATGTGTTCTATGTGTGACAACTGACAAAATATTATCCTGGAGGTCAGAGGTTGCCCAAATAATTCTTCCCGAGAACACTGAGTAGGTCACATGAGTAGGTCACTATGTCCAATGGGTCTACTACAAATCATGCAGCTCAGCACTAAATATGAGCTTCTCGAATGCTGTGTCACCAGTTAGATTGTTACCCTAAATCTTGAGGTGTCAAACACAATGTGCGTCTACAATCACTTGATACCTGTTTGGGATGAAACTAAATGCTGAGTTGTTCAAAGACAAATACTTGTACTACTGTATATTCTGTTTATGTCTCTTATCAATGTTCTTATGTTTCTCCTGGAACACTCACCTTTAGCACCTGCACAACACAGCGCAGGGCAGTGTCGCTCGAATGACCCAACAACGCTGTTAATAATTTTCGCAGGGCATTTGCTAAGATCTTCAATCGTTCATTTTGTGAGTCCTAATGAAAGAATAAATCTCAAATTTACTGAGGCTCTTCTTTAGGTACTGCAAACAAAAAATGAACTGCAGCTTCGGATATGTCCTACCAGAGACAGAGAGTTACCTACAAACGACGGAAACTACTGGTCTACTGCCTTATTTGTCAACAGGCTACTGCTGAGTGAACAGAGGCAAATGCCAGTAAGGTTTCAATGCCAAGTTGTCTTGGTTGAGAGTTTGATGTTCCCGTCAATACGTACTATGCCCCACCCCAATCTAACTGACACACATTTCTGGCGATCAGTTACAGAACAAATTACATATACAGTTATGCAATGTTATAGAAGAAGACCAAGCCAAAAGACATATTGTGTTTCAAGTGTTTTCATCAAAATCAAGAAATAGCAAATGTCACATTTTCATTAAAAAAACTTTTATAACATGTTTGCAGAACTATTGGCGATTGGTCGTTTTAAATAAATATTAAATACCGTTAGATGATCATAAAATACTGTTAGTTCATAGATTTATCTTATAACAACAACGATCAATGTTATTCAATAGATTAATGTTCATTAAAACACCAGTGTTTATGAATAGAAGTTCATTCACGAAACACTTGCCATGACGTTTGACAACAGTTCTGCCAGGAACAATGTGAATCCAATGACTTCGGCACAGATGTCGCTGTTGGCAATAAACTGCATGCTCTTCTCAAATTCTTCATGACACCTGTGCAGTAATGGTAACGTCAGTACGTTCACCTGCTCCGTTTTACTTACAATCATTTAGCCTGACAATACCCAGAACATAATGGTATTGAACACATGACGCAATATATCATTACTAAAACCAACAGACAATTTGACAGGAAAGTAACACTAAAGTATGTGTATTGTAGAAATGTAAGCAGACCAGGAACTCTCTCCTTTGGCATAAATCATTACACTAGTTGTCCAGGTTGTATTTATTAGTGAAAGATCTTAGCGGACACCTGCACATAATGAACACGTGCCTACAGCCATGGTCACTTTTCTGACTTTGGGAGGTCACTACCTGTACGGTTAGGTAGTGACCACCCAATCCCGGTAATCTGACCATAATCGACATTGCATAGTCACAGGTTTTAATTTAAACTGTAACTCTAGATAGAGAGTTTAGAATGATTACCTTTTTAGCAGTTGTTGCCTGAAGTTGCCAGCCCCAAATGCTGTCGTGAGATTCTGTGACAGGTAGTTGCACATTCGTGCTCCGGTGTACCGAAAGTTTGCCTCACTGATTGCCTGCAGAACAAAACTATACAGCTACAGAGACTAGTCACACCAGTGACTGTCATATGTTCACAGTTTATTCATTTTGTCCTGTCCATCATGCTGAAATGGGTTTTCTGATGCCACTAGTGGCGAAGTTGCATCAGCTGGGAAATTTGTTCCTTCGACAAATTCAATCATGTTTGTCTCCTACTACAGCTTTGAAGATATTAGTGTCACTTGCCTGTGGAAGCAGATGGTCTGGGTCTGGTTCACTAAGATAAAGAGCTCTCAACAAAAATTCACCATTAAACAAAATCTATTGATAAATTAAATTAGTTTTTTCTTCCAAAATGCAAATATCCATTGCCATATTACATAGGACACTATTTCTATGACACACCAGTGATAATGTGCCACTAGAGCATCAAGGTGCTTTCTGGTATTCAATATCACTGTTAAGGATCAAAATTGATTTTAAAGTACAAAATCGGGCTTAAGAGTTCCTAACATTCTTACTGTAATGGTTCCCTGGTTTTCATCCAGTGGGCAGCCAATATGTAAACAATTGAATTACCTGTGTATTTACTGAAGGCCACTTTGACATTTGTCTTTTTTATTCTTTATGTTGAGGCCTGGCAATTCACATATATTTGGGGATTAGAAGATTTGCCAAAAAATTGTGAATCTGTATAATCAATCTGGATTTTCATATATTCTCCTTCAAATAAAAAGTTTTGACTGTACAGTCATGTTTGTTTATTAGCTGGATAAAAAAGGTGCAGATTAGTGACAGTGCTATTAATGTTCATTAATTAACACTAATATACACCACTGAGAAAGAATAAACAAGGTGTGACACTGACAGCTGACACACCTGTACTAGGATCATTTCAACAGACAGTTGACACACCTGTGCTAGGATCATTTCAACAGACAGCTGACACACCTGTACTAGGATCATTTCAACAGACAGCTGACACACCTGTACTAGGATCATTTCAACAGACAGCTGTCAGACCTGTACTAGGATCATTTCAACAGACAGTTGACACACCTGTACTAGGATAATTTCAACAGACAGCTGTCAGACCTGTACTAGGATAATTTCAACAGACAGCTGTCAGACCTGTGCTAGGATCATTTCAACAGACAGTTGACACACCTGTGCTAGGATCATTTCAACAGACAGCTGACACACCTGTACTAGGATCATTTCAACAGACAGCTGACACACCTGTGCTAGGATCATTTCAACAGACAGTTGACACACCTGTGCTAGGATCATTTCAACAGACAGCTGACACACCTGTACTAGGATCATTTCAACAGACAGCTGTCAGACCTGTACTAGGATCATTTCAACAGACAGCTGACACACCTGTGCTAGGATCATTTCAACAGACAGCTGTCACACCTGCACTAGGATCATTTCAAAAGACAGCTGACACACTTGCATTAGGACCATTTCAACAGACAGCTGACACACCTGTACTAGGATCATTTCAATGATCTCCAGCATCGTAGACTCGTCATGCATGGACTGTGACAGTGAGTCTACGAGTGGGTCCATCATGATATCAAAGTGCCCCGGTCGGTCTGTCAGATATTTGATGGACTGCTGCATCTCGTCAAGTGGGTGCAGGGTGAAGGGTATGGTTTCAACCGGCATCGGCATTGGCGCGGGCACCTGCATCCATGTTGGAACATTTTCAATTTGACATTTCTCACCATATTCTACATCACATGTCATATCTTCCTACATCTGGTTGGCTTGCCAATCACGCAGCCTTTAGCCAGATTTTACATGTGTGTATATTATATTCCTCTGTTGCTATATTATCTGTGATGGGATGTTCACAATTCAAATAGTAGGCTGTTAAACAATTAGAATTTTTTTCATAATGATTACGTTTTAGAATTTTTTTATTAAATGTTTTTAATGAATGCTGCAAAAAAAATTTTCTTTCATTAAATAAAAAAGTGTTGTATTGTATTTATGTTCTTACTGTTTAAAGAATTATACCTATGAGGTAACCAGAAGGTGGCAGCACAAGTCACACAGCCAACTCCACATGCAGTCAGAAATGTAAAGAATATTTGATGATTCTTTCAATTTCACTAATTTCTTATCAACCATTTTCTGTTTGTACATGTCTGTTAAACTGTTCTGCGCACTGCTTTCATACCTGTAGAAAATCATTTTTTTAATGTTTATTTTTTTAAATCATGCACATTTCTGTGCAATGTTATCATAATCTTATATGGTTGCAAGTGTACCCTCAGGAGTTTGATTGAATGTTTCAAATTTACTGTAATATAATGAGAAGTATTTTCTGTTCTTGAAATGAATAAATATGGCACGCATGCATTATTTTGACAACGGGAAATATAAAGTATGTATGTGACAAGATACAAAATTAGATTTGCTAATGCTGGGAGTAATGTAACAGGAAATATCCTTCTGAAACTTATTAACTAACATTACGACAGCACATACCTGATAATTAAACCTCGGCACAAACTCCTGGGCTTCCACATTAAGACTACTCTTGGCTGCTAAATCTGAAAGAAAACAATTGTATTAAAGTGTAGTGGAATACTGTAGACTAGCATTAATTTAGTTAGTGTATAATGGGTGGTCTGGTATTAGTTTATGACCAATGTATGGCCAAAATAAATACATTCAGAGTTTTCTGGATTCGATGCAAAATAAAACCAATTAATAACGATTGCCTAACACAATAACCATATCCTCCAGTTCTACCTGCTTTGTGGCTATCGCATGTCAATTTTTATGATTATTATGCAATGTGCATAGTGTGCTACTGACAAATAATTTATGTATTTCATGCAACTCCTAATCTTTAAAAAAAGATTACAAAACAATACTAATTACTTGACTAGTACAATTTAAACCATACACATAATAGATGTTCATTTATTTAAAAAAAAGGAAGTATCTATCAAAATCAAACACTATTTTGTTTCATGCATATAACTGATGTTACAACAGTATAACGAGAGCAGCAATATACCTTTATCTGCAACTCCGAGTCTCTCAATCTTCTGTTCGAGTTGTTGTATGCGCACATCACGCTGAGCGAGTTCTTCTGTGAACTGCTGTTTGATTGGCTCGATGAGATTGTGCAGAACGGCTTCAACCAATGGCGCGGGACTGTGTGCACCATCGCCATGTCCCAGTACATTGTCCCCCTGTCCCAGCTCGCCGTCCCTGAGTCTCAACGCCTGCTGGCCTGACATCTCGCTGCCACTCGGGGTAGTTGGTTTATGCAGTGCTTTCTGTGGGATGTCGCCGTCTCCCTGTCCACGCTCAGTTCTCATCCATGTGGTACTTCCTTCTGCACCTGAAACATGGTTGTTTATTTTCTTGCAAAATAGATAAATGGTGTCTGTCAGAAAGCCATACTGCGTCTAGAAAACCTCTGTATTGATTAGAAGCACATGTTGCCTTTAGGCACCAAGCTAAATTTGCAAAAACATGAAAGAAACAACACTATGTCTGTAATCTGAGCAAACTAATCAACCCATTTTTCATAGACTGACTCTGGAAATGTTGAATGAAGGTGGCCAGTAAGACAGTAACAGAAGTTCATAGGTTTCATAAAATTTAGATACATTGACTATGGGAATGGTCGATTCTTAAAACTTATATGACGTAATGCTGTCAAATACACATTACACAGATGGTAAGACCTATTTTGTTATCTTAAGACCTATCACTGACTAGTTTAGTGCAGCCCATACTGTGTGGTGTTATAATGGTCATTGTTGAGACTATTCTGACAATGGTACAAGATATCCACTAAAAGCCCTTATGACATGGATTTCTTAGAAATTACCTTATTTAGCTGGCACATACCAAAAGACAGACCATAAATGGGCAGGCTGGGCAGACCATATTTAACCAATGTATTTAACTTAATTATTTAGCTTATATTTATATATGTATTTATTTATTTAAGATTGTTAGCACATTCGAGCAGGTTTTTAATCTGGATACATGGCGCTTTATAAATGTTTCCAAATAAAAATAATATGGACTACATTCACAAGGATGCACACATCAATTAGGTTTCAAATGAAATGTTGTTTTCTTGTACAACTGCATCTGTCTATATTGGGGGGACCTAGTAATCTGCATGCCTAAATACTTCAAAGTAAACACTTGCCTAAGTGTACATGTTTTTCATTGGTCATGTTCACCACAGACTGCCACCACTAATGTTAGTATGTTACTAAAACAATCGCTACGCATTCTTAGGGGTCAGCAGTTTTGATTTTATTTGATCTAAAAAATAAGGGCACATTTGGTGTGAACTCAGCTGGATTGATTGTCACTGCTCCATATTTATCACTGACCATGTGAGTGGTTCGTGGGATGTTCTTGTTATCCAAAATCATAAACGTTCTTCCATCTCAAAGGAGATACCGTTGTATAAAATGTAAAACATGTCGCTATAGCAGGAGTTTTGTGCCGGTGGCCATTAGAATGTTGAATGCTAAATGAGTCGTATTTATGTCACCCGGTTGAATTGTTCTTGTAGTGTATACATCTGGAAATTCATTTGCATTTTGTTGAGACCATCCCATATATTTTAGATGTGATCATGAGTTGTAAAATGCATATCCTTTTTTAAGGACAATAAAGTAAAGTGAAAATAGTGCTAGTCAGTTGGGGCCTCAACTGCAGAAGACTGATTAAAAACATTGGTATTAGCTTTGGCAATTAAACTGTATTTTCTTAGCAGCTGTGAATGTTGTTGGAATTTGTAGTATTTGCTAGTCATGTGATTGTCTTTGACAATTTGTATTAAATGTATATATGTATATGTATATGTATATATATATACATATATATGATATAAATTGTCAAAGACAATCATAACCTGCATTTAGATTGAGCTAATTTGGCTTAATTTATGCATTTTCAATAATTTAAGCAAGTAAATATTGTATAAAGAATTTTCTAAAATAAACTAATAATTATACATTTTGGGTGGTTTTTATTACAGCATGTATAAATCCACAGATCACATAATGTCACAATAATCGTCTGTGACTGTACATATGGCATATACATATCGGATCCTATACACATATTGGGGTACTCAATTTGCAGTCCGCAGACAGCACAGACACATGTACTGTTAGAACCTTTATTATTTCGTGTTCTAAGTATCATGTTTTGATCCTAACACTCTACGCTGACTAATGACGTATATCCACAATGGCTACTGGGGTGGGATCCGTGCCAGTGGCAGTTGACACTTCGAAGTTTGAATAAACATATGGAATGGATATAATAAGAAACGTAAATATACGAATCATTATCATGTGGTTAGCATTTCACAAGTAGTATGTGATGGGCACAATTAAACTGTCGGTACGCCAAACTGTCTAAAACTAGCACCAGCAAGCGATACACACTTTTGAATACGTGTGCACGCGCTAACAACAATGCATTATACAATACTACTACTACTAGTTTTACTGTCTACGCATGGATAATCTCGAGGGAAACTAGGTGACTTCGTGATAACACACGGTGCAGCGTGAACACCACCTGCCGAGTAACCTGCAGCCGCCGACAACTCATTCGAGTCTCGGGAAGTCATCGATATTTTGCATGGAAGATAAACTTCCCGGTATTTCTCAAGCGTGACACCTTCGAAAACTCCCCGAGTAGCAAACAAACCAGCAAACCTAAATCTGACTGAAAATGGAAACAACTGCGGTGTTGTAAGAAATGTTATCCCCTGTGGTTTTTCTTAGTAATAAAGCCAAGGGTGCTGACAATTATTACAAAAACCGTCATACTGTTAATTTTATGAGAATGTTTATTATAATTACAAACAAGTTAGGTGCAAACATTATTAAAGTAATCTAAACTCTTAAACTAAAATTAATTATGATATTAGCAGTTTCGCGAATTCGAATCTTAATTACCAAGTTTCCGCAATGAGGCGCCACCATTTGTCGATCTGTTACCGCCACTGTATGTCGCCACTCTTGTTGGTACGGCATATCAAAAAGCAATCGTGCAGCACTTTTATTTGGGAGTCAACATTGCGGTTCACATACATTCTTAGAAAAAAAACCACCTAATCTAAATACAAGACATATGCAAGAGGCGGACTATTTGAACGATGACATAACTTTATAACCACAATGTATAGGCGGTATAAGCTCATGCATATAGCACGTTGCCGAGCGCTGAAGTATAAACAAATTGATGAAACAAACACAAGCGGAAGACAGACATAACGGATTTGAAGGAAATGCATTAGAATATTTGAAAGATGAAAATGAATTGGTCGGGTCGGTCGGTCGGTCGGTCGGTCGGTCGGTCGGTCGGTCGGTCGGTCGGTCGGTCGGTCGGTCGGTCGGTCGGTCGGTCGGTCGGTCGGTCGGTCGGTCGGTCGGTCGGTCGGTCGGTCGGGGTCGGGTCGGTCGGTCGGTCGGTCGGTCGGTCGGTCGGTCGGTCGGTCGGTCGGTCGGTCGGTCGGTCGGTCGGTCGGTCGGTCGGTCGGTCGGTCGGTCGGTCGGTCGGTCGGTCGGTCGGTCGGTCGGTCGGTCGGTCGGTCGGTCGGTCGGTCGGTCGGTCGGTCGGTCGGTCGGTCGGTCGGTCGGTCGGTCGGTCGGTCGGTCGGTCGGTCGGTCGGTCGGTCGGTCGGTCGGTCGGTCGGTCGGTCGGTCGGTCGGTCGGTCGGTCGGTCGGTCGGTCGGTCGGTCGGTCGGTCGGTCGGTCGGTCGGTCGGTCGGTCGGTCGGTCGGTCGGTCGGTCGGTCGGTCGGTCGGTCGGTCGGTCGGTCGGTCGGTCGGTCGGTCGGTCGGTCGGTCGGTCGGTCGGTCGGTCGGTCGGTCGGTCGGTCGGTCGGTCGGTCGGTCGGTCGGTCGGTCGGTCGGTCGGTCGGTCGGTCGGTCGGTCGGTCGGTCGGTCGGTCGGTCGGTCGGTCGGTCGGTCGGTCGGTCGGTCGGTCGGTCGGTCGGTCGGTCGGTTTTACGTCACCCAGTTCGCCTGTAAATGACGGATTTTGTCTTGAACCGCCCTTAGGTTATTAAAGTTGACGATCACTTGTCTTTGTCTTTTAGTCTGTTTACGGGCACACCCCAGGGTTGTGGTCTCTCCCCCGGTTTGTACTCAGTCTTTACCCGTGGCGCCCATGTACAGCCAGACACACCACCACCAAATGGTTTCTAGACACTTAATGGACCACGGCTGTTGCAGATGGCACAACAGCCGTAGGTCCATTAAACATTTCTGATGGGACACGGTCCCGCGACCAGGTGAAAATGAATAGCAGTCTGGTGTGATGAAAACAAGTTTGGAATATAGACTAGTCATGTGACTGGTTATGTGACAGACTTGCATTGCCAATATGTGCTGGAGTATGTTACCAGCTTAAGCCATTGAGGCGTGTATTGTCTCTCAGTACATCAGGTCTGGAAATGTTATTGCTATATGTTTGTTAATAGATTTTTTGGATGTATACCTACCTGGCTGTAACTGATCATTTCAATTGTTTGGGGCACATTCATTTCCTCTAGTTTGAAATAAGAGAAAAACACAGAAAACATTGTCCAAAAAGCAAACAAATTGTTTATTTCCCCAGGTGTCTAAAACCATTTGGTGCGAGTAGTTAGATTATGGTAAACGTCTACAAATCTGTGATCAAGAGCGTTTTGCCCTTTTCTATTACACATATACAGCGCGCTGTCCGATACAAAGGAAAATTGAGCTGAGTGGTCAAACATTCATGATAGATAGGAATAATGTTTTTCGTTATGCCTACAACATAAATGTCGAACCGTTTAGAACTATGTAGATCATAGTGTGTGCAAACCCGGCTAACGCCCAGAGCACACATAATTGGAACTGCTTTTGATATCACCTGGTTCACAAAATCAAAACAATTGAAATGATCAGTTACAGCGAGGTAGGTATACATCCAAAAAATATATTAACAAACATATAACAAGTGCAACTAATTATGTACATTTTCTGACCCGGTAATGTAGCCTCATGTTTTAGAAGTTTTCACTGACTGGGAGATATATTTTCGTATAAGGGATCATAAATGAATTCAAATCTAATTGACAACGACTTAGCGCAATGAAAGCAAAAAAACAGACAAATGTTTAAATTTATACATTTACAGCTTAACGCGTATCAATAGCGCAATGCAGTGCAAACGTTTGCAAATAGAAGAGGTAACAAAGGTGGCGTAAACATAAGTATATTAAATTACATACATCTGTTGGGCTCCCTATAAGCCAACAATTTATATCTATGTCTTCTTCTTCTTCTAACATAATTACACGATCCACTCATAAAGACGTTAATGATTACTTCGTAGAGTCTGTTTCCACTAGCCAGCAGCGAGGTCTTTCCCTGAACCTTTCACGCCCCATTGCATAGGAAACACATGGAATTGCTTACAGAGGGTTTTCCGAAAGTAACAGGCTCAGATTCAGACAATTTATTGCAAAGTAACGTGAATTTTTTTGCGTTGTGGCGTTATCATATATACAATGCAACTGCAATGCAATGCAATGCAATGCAATGCAATGCAATGCAATGCAATGCAATGCAATGCAATGCAATGCAATGCAATGCAATACAATACAATACAATACAATACAATACAATACAATACAATACACGCACGCACGCACGCACGCACGCACGCACGCCCACCCCCCCCCCCACACACACACACACACACACACATTCTCCTACACCTATCGTGAACACAAATATTATTATATCATCTTGGTAGCGTCATACCAATATCGTCTGAACATTGACTTAAAGGATTAAACAAAACGCGTAAACGTGTCATGGCACATACACATTTAAAATAAAATTAACTAATAATAAGTAATGAATAAGTAATACATTAGCATGGCGACATAAACATACGGAACTAACGTTCCATGTGTCTCACGTGCTGTGGGTAAAAATTGTTTTAAACCTAATTGTACTGGATTAAATATTTCTAAAAGGTTTGCCAGTGGGAAGAAGTTGAAAGAAGCTACCCAAGTTTCGACACGACAGCCGAACCAGTACTGAACCACCGCTCCACTTCATCAGGTTTCTAACCCCGGTCCCTGGGAACGATAGTCCAGAACTCTAACCGCTTGACCACTGCGCTCGACCACTGCATCTTGACCTCACTGTTTTGAGTGTTACAGTTCCAATGGTCTAATGTTGCCACCGTGTTTCAGTTTCGTCACCAACTTGTCCCAGAAAAGATCCTGTCCCTCCGGGTCGTCCGTCCACTCCAGGTAGGACCTGCTCAGGATGCCTTCGAGGGTCCGCGTCAGCAGCGACGGGGGGAACTCACGCAGGATGACCGGCACGATGACGTCACGACCTTGGCTGATGATGCGACTGCGCGCGAGGTGCATCTCAAGGAGACACCAGTTGCTGGCGAGGAAGTCGGGAGACAGCACGAGCACGGTGAAGCGGCACTTGTCGATGCTCTCTCTGATCGACTCCTCCAGTATGCTGCCCGGCAGGAAGTCGCGATGATGGATGACGGTCGTGATCTCGTTCGCCTCCATGTGTTGTAGTAGATCGTTACACACCCACGCACGATCGCTCGAGTTGAAGCAGATGAAGGCGTCTCGTTCGTACGTGACCTCGTCTTCGACACCGGAAGTAGCGCTTCCTCTGCGGAACCGGTGGCAGTGCAACGCCAGTTTCCAGCGATATCTTCGTAACACGTAGATGACAATAGGAATTGCCACCACAAACACCACTAGAACCACGGACATTGATATTATAACATCATTCTTCCACGCAGAATTAGTGTCTTCATCTTTCCCAGTCGGTTGATTCTCTGGTTTTGATGTGACGTTTGGTATCGATGTTGTACTTCCTATTTTATTCGTAGTAACGTTACTCGGACATACGTTTTTTGCAACATGATAGAATAAATTCCATGTGTTGTTTCCATCGAGACAGAATGTTTCGCCCTTTTTGAGAAATTTTACGCGGGAAGTCTTGGCCCACCTTACGAATTCAATGTTATTGCAACTGCAGTCCAACGGATTGTGACTGAGATCAACTTCAACGTATGTCAGATTGTCGAGTTCTGTGCGTGTAGCAACATACAGGGTGGTCAGTTGGTTGCGGCTAAGATTTAGTTTTCGAAGAGCTCTCAGTGTTTTCAGTTGCACATGGAACATGTGTAATGAATTA
>JAODUO010000234.1:5000-10000 GCA_025642075.2 Ridgeia piscesae | reverse complement strand
AGGATATACTAAACATATACAGCATTGATACACTTTACCTGACAACACTATTAGGGCAGACAGGTTACTTCTGCTGAGAAGAAAGCAGGATGTACTACGCATATACAGCATTAATAATACACTTTACCTGACAACACTATTAGGGCAGACAGGTTACTTCTGCTGAGAAGAAAGCAGGATGTACTACGCATATACAGCATTAATAATACACTTTACCTGACAACACTATTAGGGCAGACAGGTTACTTCTGCAGAGAAGAAAGCAGGATGTACTACGCATATACAGCATTAATAATACACTTTACCTGACAACACTATTAGGGCAGACAGGTTACTTCTGCTGAGAAGAAAGCAGGATGTACTACGCATATACAGCATTAATAATACACTTTACCTGACAACACTATTAGGGCAGACAGGTTACTTCTGCTGAGAAGAAAGCAGGATGTACTACGCATATACAGCATTAATAATACACTTTACCTGACAACACTATTAGGGCAGACAGGTTACTTCTGCTGAGAAGAAAGCAGGATGTACTACGCATATACAGCATTAATAATACACTTTACCTGACAACACTATTAGGGCAGACAGGTTACTTCTGCTGAGAAGAAAGCAGGATATACTAAACATATACAGCATTAATAATACACTTTACCTGACAACACTATTAGGGCAGACAGGTTACTTCTGCTGAGAAGAAAGCAGGATATACTAAACATATACAGCATTAATAATACACTTTACCTGACAACACTATTAGGGCAGACAGGTTACTTCTGCTGAGAAGAAAGCAGGATATACTAAACATATACAGCATTGATAATACACTTTACCTGACAACACTATTAGGGCAGACAGGTTACTTCTGCTGAGAAGAAAGCAGGATATACTAAACATATACAGCATTGATAATACACTTTACCTGACAACACTATTAGGGCCGACAGGTTACTTCTGCTGAGAAGAAAGCAGGATATACTAAACATATACAGCATTGATACACTTTACCTGACAACACTATTAGGGCCGACAGGTTACTTCTGCTGAGAAGAAAGCAGGATATACTAAACATATACAGCATTGATACACTTTACCTGACAACACTATTAGGGCCGACAGGTTACTTCTGCTGAGAAGAAAGCAGGATATACTAAACATATACAGCATTAATAATACACTTTACCTGACAACACTATTAGGGCCGACAGGTTACTTCTGCTGAGAAGAAAGCAGGATATACTACACATATACAGCATTAATAATACACTTTACCTGACAACACTATTAGGGCCGACAGGTTACTTCTGCTGAGAAGAAAGCAGGATACACTAAACATATACAGCATTAATAATACACTTTACCTGACAACACTATTAAGGCCGACAGGTTACTTCTGCTGAGAAGAAAGCAGGATATACTAAACATATACAGCATTGATAATACACTTTACCTGACAACACTATTAGGGCCGACAGGTTACTTCTGCTGAGAAGAAAGCAGGATATACTAAACATATACAGCATTAATAATACACTTTACCTGACAACACTATTAGGGCCGACAGGTTACTTCTGCTGAGAAGAAAGCAGGATATACTAAACATATACAGCATTAATAATACACTTTACCTGACAACACTATTAGGGCCGACAGGTTACTTCTGGTCTGACGACTCTTCTCGCATGTCTTCAGTCAGCACGGCCCACTGCGTCGATGCTTCTTCCCGACCAGTCCAATAACTACAGCTAGAGAAACGATCACAACGCGCGCCCGATTCGTGACAAGTGTGACCAGTGACAAAAGAGTCTGGATGACAATGGCAGGTAAGGGACGCCGAATATCGTTTTTTCCGGACCGGTTTGTATTATGTAGATAGACGACGAAGCCACGTCACAAATAACTCTTAATGAGATGTAATTATGTTGACGTGAAAAAAGCACTAACACATTTTAACGTACGATTACTGAACAAAAGACTACTATGTCGGCTAATCGGGTACACATGTTCATGTATGAGTCATTCGTTCGTGTCAGATGTCTATCAACCAGTCTTAAATATGAGTCACGTTTTGACTTTTTCAACTTGACTCCTTCTACGTGTATCAGCCCTTGTGATCGTCGCACGCCTCTCGGTCACCAATCAACGTCACTCATGATTGACCAAGATTGTCAGGTGCCGCCACATACTCCGTGCTGGCTCGCGGCCAGGAAGACACCGTCTTTGACGGGGCACATAATGCATATATTGTTTACTGGTAACTGGACCTATTTTGAACTTGGGCACTGAACCATGGACGACACGGTTGATGTGTATGTGTAGGAGAATTCCTTGTCAAATGCTGCACTCATCCAAATGAAGTGTCCCTACACCAAGGTGGCTGTTTGACGTCACGAATGATTACAACAAACACACGCGACGATTAGTGTGTAGGACAGTAAGAAGTGTTGTGTTGTGTCTGCACTACACACAGAGCGGCGATTACAGATAAACGCTGACTTACAGTGTAGCGCTACCGTACAGAGTAGCGGTACCGTACAGTGTAGCGCTACCGTACAGAGTAGCGGTACCGTACAGAGTAGCGGTACCGTACAGTGTAGCGCTACCGTGCAGAGTAGTGCTAACGTGTACAGGGTAGGGCTACCGTACAGAGTAGCGCTACCGTACAGAGTAGTGCTAACGTACAGATTAGTGCTAACGTACAGAGATTGCTGACGTACAGAGTAGTGCTAACGTACAGAGTAGTGCAACCGAACAGAGTAGTGCTAACGTGTACAGGGTAGGGCTACCGTACAGATTAGCGCTACCGTACAGAGTAGTGCTAACGTACAGATTAGTGCTAACGTACAGAGATTGCTGACGTACAGAGTAGTGCTAACGTACAGAGTAGCGTTACCGTACAGAATAGTGCTAACATACAGAGTAGTGCAACCGAACAGAGTAGTGCTAACGTACAGATTAGTGCTAACGTACAGAGATTGCTGACGTACAGAGTAGTGCTAACGTACAGATTAGCGCTACCGTAAAGAGTAGTGCTAACATACAGAGTAGTGCTGACGTACAGAGTAGTGCTAAAGTACAGAATAGCGCTACCGTAAAGAGTAGTGATAACGTACAAAGTAGTGCTGACGTACAGAGTAGTGCTAAAGTACAGAATAGCGCTACCGTGCAGAGTAGCGCTACTGTACAGAGTAATGCTAACGTACAGTGTAGCGCTACAGTACAGAGTAGTGCTAACATACAGAATAGTGCTACCGTACAGAGTAGTGCTAACATACAGAATAGTGCTACCGTACAGAGTAGTGCTAACATACAGAATAGTGCTACCGTACAGAGTAGTGCTACCGTGCAGAGTAGCGCTATGTACAGAGTAGCGCTGACATACAGAGTAGCGGTGACGTACAGATTAGCGCGCGTGTACAACGCGGCCCTGGAGTACAGAACAGAGCAGTGTGGTGTACATAGCAGTGGTGGTGTACAGAGCAGTGGTGGTGTACAGAGCAGTGGTGGTGTATATAGCAGTGGTGATGTAAATAGCAGTGATTTGTACATAGCAATGGTGTTGCACGTAGCAGTGGTGATATACAGAACACGAAGCGTAATAAAAATTATAGTGTTGTTTCAGTGCAGCAGATGGCGCTACCCGACGGATGTCGGTTCATGTTTGAAATGTTTTGCTTTATTATTGTGACGAAAGCATACCACGACATAATGAATCAATCCTGCCTTGGCAAACGTGTTAATAATAGGAAAGCATTTGAAACAGGAAGCGGCGCTCAGTCTATGACAAGATTTGCCCCGCCAACAATGCTTTCATAGGAAGAATGTAGGTCTTAAAGGAAACATTCATTTGCTAGAACTAAGGCGAAACAGACCAAAATTGTTTAAACCGACGACAATTTATTTTGTCTGATAGTATAGGGTCACTCGATAGCGCACATTTGGCGTTGATGTGTTCCGCCGAGAGTCCGCCCTCTCCGCTACAGAGCCTCGCGCTCCGTCAGCGGCGGCTCATAATCGACGTCTACAACACATCGAAGTACAATTGTTCGGTGCTACAGGACAAAGCTGGTCGGTACAATGATAACCTCCTATATTTCATATTCAAATCTTTATAACCTTGCCTATCCACCATTCCTCCTCAATCAAGCTGTCAATAGCTGGAATTGTTTATTGACTCCGAGATCGATGAACCCTTTTGTATTGGTGCACCTCTGAATTTGGTTTCCAAGGATTTAGGCACAATAAAGTTATTTTGTTGTTATTATAAATTATTATTAATGTCACTACGTCTACGGCTATCCTTCGGAGAAAGGTTTTTAAAGAACAATGTAATGTATAGAGGGTCTATAAGTATCTACGTTTTATTTGTTTTACAGAAGTACCGTTTCATTCATTGCAAACCAACATGTCATCATATCATGGGAGTCAACTTGAATGAATTAATCGAACCCGTTTACGTCATGTTAGTTTGAACATAGCAACACCGTATTTTTCAACCGTAGTAGTATTTCAGAAACAAAATATTTTATTATTGTATGTTCTAGTTGATCGCAGTTATTGTTTTGGGAAATCATTTGGACAGCAGACGTTCGGGTACGTGCCGCATCAACTAGTTGGTTAGTCAGGATCCGTCATGATAAAGTGTGAATGAATGAATCAATATTTATTTTTTGGAATCGTACAAACAAACAGTATGTATAAACAACAAATGTAACAATCAATTATATCATGTACGATTCCGGGCAGACAGCGGAGCCAATTAAGGTTGTTACCAGTTGGTTTATATAATAATTATTAATACGAAACCATTTCTCATAAATTAAACTGGTCGCTGCCAACCCTACCATAGCTGTATAAACAATGATGTTATAATAATACTTTCACGTGTACCACATACTTATAGTTTTTTGCAATTGATCAGGTGTGTAAAACGTAACATTAATATTCAATTAAGAATGTTCAATTGACATGTATAGCAAACGTGTGGTAATACC
>JAODUO010000233.1:440000-451248 GCA_025642075.2 Ridgeia piscesae | reverse complement strand
CGTAATGCACCTGGCAGTTACTGTTATAATGAAGCGATGCAACAACAGTCAGGCACCTTCATGTTGTCACAAGACCACTGCCATAGCAACTGCTACTTCTCCGCATAGAGCCAGGCCAGTGACCTACTGCGCCAGATATGATGCCTGTTACCTTATCATAAACTCTTTGAGGTAATAATTATCACGAGATCAGTGACACCATTTAAAAAGTTCCGTCCAGTTGTTAAAGATGCTGAAAACAAGGTTGACTCATTTCTTTTCTGACGTAAGAAATAATAACTTTAAGGAAATTAATGTTAAAATGTACACAAGATAATTAATATTAAAATGTAATTAATGTTAACAGAGGAACTGTATTGCTTAGATGAAAAGGTATTCACTCTCTCAGCTGATTATAAATTAACATAGCAGATAACTTACTGATTACATTAGCGTGTATGCAAAAACAATGGCTACAGCCTTTATAAATACATTTCCACCCATTAGGCCAACTCTTTCTTGCCGTCTTGTCATTTGGGTTATCACTTGCGATTGACAATCTTGTTAAGGCTCTCAATGAATATCTGCCTGCAATAAACAGTCAGCTATTTTAATTGTAGCTTTCTTCTAAAGGACGTCAATGCTAATTTTAAAGCTCTGTCTACAATCAACTTGCCACATTTAACTGAGATATTTGCCCATATGTGACCAGACCCAACTGATAAAGACACTGATTAGCCAGAAGTCTAAAAAAGCCATGTCTGGGTCAGAAATGTACACCCCCTCTACTGGTCTGTGATACATGTCCATCCTACTGGCATACACCCCTCTACTGGTCTGTGATACTTGTCCACCCTACTGGCACACACCCCTCTACTGGTCTGTGATACATGTCCACCCTACTGGCAACACCCCCTACTGGTCTGTGATACATGTCCACCCTACTGGCACACACCCCTCTACTGGTCTGTGATACATGTCCACCCTACTGGCAACACCCCTCTACTGGTCTGTGATACATGTCCACCCTACTGGCACACACCCCCTACTGGTCTGTGATACTGTCCACCCTACTGGCAACACCCCTCTACTGGTCTGTGATACATGTCCACCCTAC
The DNA here is from genome assembly GCA_025642075.2 of Ridgeia piscesae. Taxonomy (NCBI): domain Eukaryota; kingdom Metazoa; phylum Annelida; class Polychaeta; order Sabellida; family Siboglinidae; genus Ridgeia; species Ridgeia piscesae. The sequence goes on along the minus strand of JAODUO010000233.1, from coordinate 450,152 downwards.
TGGCACACACCCCTCTATTGGTCTGTGATACTTGTCCACCCTACTGGCAACACCCCCTACTGGTCTGTGATACATGTCCACCCTACTGGCACACACCCCTCTACTGGTCTGTGATACTGTCCACCCTACTGGCAACACCCCCTACTGGTCTGTGATACATGTCCACCCTACTGGCACACACCCCTCTACTGGTCTGTGATACTTGTCCACCCTACTGGCACACACCCCCTACTGGTCTGTGATACATGTCCACCCTACTGGCACACACCCCTCTACTGGTCTGTGATACTGTCCACCCTACTGGCAACACCCCCTACTGGTCTGTGATACATGTCCACCCTACTGGCAACACCCCTCTACTGGTCTGTGATACTTGTCCACCCTACTGGCATACACCCCCTACTGGTCTGTGATACATGTCCACCCTACTGGCAACACCCCTCTACTGGTCTGTGATACTTGTCCACCCTACTGGCATACACCCCACTACTGGTCTGTGATACATGTCCACCCTACTGGCAACACCCCTCTACTGGTCTGTGATACTGTCCACCCTACTGGCAACACCCCCTACTGGTCTGTGATACATGTCCACCCTACTGGCAACACCCCTCTACTGGTCTGTGATACTTGTCCACCCTACTGGCAACACCCCCTACTGGTCTGTGATACATGTCCACCCTACTGGCACACACCCCTCTACTGGTCTGTGATACTTGTCCACCCTACTGGCAACACCCCCTACTGGTCTGTGATACATGTCCACCCTACTGGCACACACCCCCTATGGTCTGTAAACTGTCCACCCTACTGGCAACACCCCTCTACTGGTCTGTGATACGTCCACCCTACTGGCAACACCCCTCTACTGGTCTGTGATACATTCCACCTACTGGCAACACCCTCTACTGGTCTGTGATACAGTCCACCCTACTGGCACACACCCCCTACTGGTCTGTGATACATGTCCACCCTACTGGCACACACCCCTCTACTGGTCTGTGATACTTTTTTTTTTTTTTTTTTTTTTTTCCCCCCCCCCCCCCCCCCCCCCCCCCCCCCCCCCCCCCTCTATGGTCTGTGATACTTGTCCACCCTACTGGCATACACCCCTCTACTGGTCTGTGATACATGTCCACCCTACTGGCACACACCCCTCTACTGGTCTGTGATACATGTCCACCCTACTGGCAACACCCCTCTACTGGTCTGTGATACATGTCCACCCTACTGGCACACACCCCTCTACTGGTCTGTGATACTGTCCACCCTACTGGCACACACCCCTCTACTGGTCTGTGATACATGTCCACCCTACTGGCATACACCCCTCTACTGGTCTGTGATACATGTCCACCCTACTGGCACACACCCCACTACTGGTCTGTGATACATGTCCACCCTACTGGCACACACCCCTCTACTGGTCTGTGATACATGTCCACCCTACTGGCATACACCCCTCTACTGGTCTGTGATACATGTCCACCCTACTGGCACACACCCCACTACTGGTCTGTGATACATGTCCACCCTACTGGCACACACCCCACTACTGGTCTGTGATACATGTCCACCCTACTGGCACACACCCCTCTACTGGTCTGTGATACATGTCCACCCTACTGGCACACACCACTCTACTGGTCTGTGATACATGTCCACCCTACTGGCACACACCCCTCTACTGGTCTGTGATACATGTCCACCCTACTGGCACACACCCCTCTACTGGTCTGTGATACATGTCCACCCTACTGGCATACACCCCTCTACTGGTCTGTGATACATGTCCACCCTACTGGCTCACACCCCTCTACTGGTCTGTGATACATGTCCACCCTACTGGCACACACCCCTCTACTGGTCTGTGATACATGTCCACCCTACTGGCATACACCCCTCTACTGGTCTGTGATACATGTCCACCCTACTGGCACACACCCCTCTACTGGTCTGTGATACATGTCCACCCTACTGGCAGACACCCCTCTACTGGTCTGTGATACATGTCCACCCTACTGGCTCACACCCCTCTACTGGTCTGTGATACATGTCCACCCTACTGGCACACACCCCTCTACTGGTCTGTGATACATGTCCACCCTACTGGCATACACCCCTCTACTGGTCTGTGATACATGTCCACCCTACTGGCACACACCCCTCTACTGGTCTGTGATACATGTCCACCCTACTGGCAGACACCCCTCTACTGGTCTGTGATACATGTCCACCCTACTGGCACACACCCCTCTACTGGTCTGTGATACATGTCCACCCTACTGGCATACACCCCTCTACTGGTCTGTGATACATGTCCACCCTACTGGCACACACCCCTCTATTGGTCTGTGATACTTGTCCACCCTACTGGCACACACCCCTCTACTGGTCTGTGATACTTGTCCACCCTACTGGCACACACCCCTCTACTGGTCTGTGATACATGTCCACCCTACTGGCACACACCCCTCTACTGGTCTGTGATACATGTCCACCCTACTGGCACACACCCCTCTACTGGTCTGTGATACATGTCCACCCTACTGGCATACACCCCTCTACTGGTCTGTGATACATGTCCACCCTACTGGCACACACCCCACTACTGGTCTGTGATACATGTCCACCCTACTGGCATACACCCCTCTACTGGTCTGTGATACATGTCCACCCTACTGGCACACACCCCTCTATTGGTCTGTGATACTTGTCCACCCTACTGGCACACACCCCTCTACTGGTCTGTGATACATGTCCACCCTACTGGCACACACCCCTCTACTGGTCTGTGATACATGTCCACCCTACTGGCATACACCCCTCTACTGGTCTGTGATACATGTCCACCCTACTGGCACACACCCCTCTACTGGTCTGTGATACTTGTCCACCCTACTGGCACACACCCCTCTACTGGTCTGTGATACATGTCCACCCTACTGGCACACACCCCTCTACTGGTCTGTGATACATGTCCACCCTACTGGCATACACCCCTCTACTGGTCTGTGATACATGTCCACCCTACTGGCACACACCCCTCTACTGGTCTGTGATACTTGTCCACCCTACTGGCATACACCCCTCTACTGGTCTGTGATACATGTCCACCCTACTGGCACACACCCCTCTACTGGTCTGTGATACTTGTCCACCCTACTGGCATACACCCCACTACTGGTCTGTGATACATGTCCACCCTACTGGCACACACCCCTCTACTGGTCTGTGATACTTGTCCACCCTACTGGCACACACCCCACTACTGGTCTGTGATACATGTCCACCCTACTGGCACACACCCCTCTACTGGTCTGTGATACTTGTCCACCCTACTGGCACACACCCCACTACTGGTCTGTGATACATGTCCACCCTACTGGCACACACCCCTCTACTGGTCTGTGATACTTGTCCACCCTACTGGCACACACCCCACTACTGGTCTGTGATACATGTCCACCCTACTGGCACACACACCACTACTGGTCTGTGATACATGTCCACCCTACTGGCATACACCCCTCTACTGGTCTGTGATACACGTCCACCCTACTGGCATACACCCCTCTACTGGTCTGTGATACACTTCCACCATACTGGCATACAGCCCTCTACTGGTCTGTGATACACGTCCACCCTACTGGCACACACCCCACTACTGGTCTGTGATACATGTCCACCCTACTGGCACACACCCCTCTACTGGTCTGTGATACATGTCCACCCTACTGGCATACACCCCTCTACTGGTCTGTGATACATGTCCACCCTACTGGCACACACCCCACTACTGGTCTGTGATACATGTCCACCCTACTGGCACACACCCCACTACTGGTCTGTGATACATGTCCACCCTACTGGCACACACCCCTCTACTGGTCTGTGATACATGTCCACCCTACTGGCACACACCACTCTACTGGTCTGTGATACATGTCCACCCTACTGGCACACACCCCTCTACTGGTCTGTGATACATGTCCACCCTACTGGCACACACCCCTCTACTGGTCTGTGATACATGTCCACCCTACTGGCATACACCCCTCTACTGGTCTGTGATACATGTCCACCCTACTGGCTCACACCCCTCTACTGGTCTGTGATACATGTCCACCCTACTGGCACACACCCCTCTACTGGTCTGTGATACATGTCCACCCTACTGGCATACACCCCTCTACTGGTCTGTGATACATGTCCACCCTACTGGCACACACCCCTCTACTGGTCTGTGATACATGTCCACCCTACTGGCAGACACCCCTCTACTGGTCTGTGATACATGTCCACCCTACTGGCACACACCCCTCTACTGGTCTGTGATACATGTCCACCCTACTGGCATACACCCCTCTACTGGTCTGTGATACATGTCCACCCTACTGGCATACACCCCTCTACTGGTCTGTGATACATGTCCACCATACTGGCACACACCCCTCTACTGGTCTGTGATACATGTCCACCCTACTGGCACACATCTGTAAAACTGGTGAAGCAAATCTTGAATATTGCAAGTGATCCTGCAAGATGTTACCAGCATTTGTTTTACATTATTCTGAAAGGCCCACATGAAGGTTGTAGTAAATTTAAACATTTCATGACAAAGAAAAGCCTTCCATATTCTTAGTTGGAAAATGAGCATAAATTCTGTGCAATGTGTGGATTTGGAATCAAAATTCAATTAAAAATAAGAACTCAACGTTCTCTACACAGCACAGTCCCAGCTGCCTGCAGACATCTGCCATTTCTACCCCGTAGTCAATTAGCAGCGCCATTCAATCATCAGTAGTTACTTAATGCGTAATTGGGCTACCAAATATTTGCGTGTGCAGTAAAAAATAACCATATTGCACCAGGCCAGTAGGACTTCTATCATTGATTTTTTGATAAGCAAAAGTTTTTTTGTAATTAGGCATGCTAAAAAGCTAATGGTTCTGGTAATGTTACTATGATGCTTGGTACATGAAAACGCTGCCAAGGGCTCCCATCTCTTATGAAGTCATCATGCAGCGGAATAAATGTAGCATTTTCATACGCTGGATCTAACAAACACATGTACATGCATGCAGCCATGCACGCACAAACACACCCACTTGCACAATTAGAAGACAATTACTTGTAAATATTGTGTTTTGTCATGGGGCATGATCGTTGTAGTTGGTAGAGTATAGGACCCTCAATCTAGACTGCAGGTCTGAATCTCTGTCTGTGGCTGGTTGAACTCTGGCCAAGAATAGATTCAATGTGCATTGCTCCAGTTCACTCACCTGGCCAATGACAGTGGTGGAAGTGGTCCACTGTAGAAATGTGTGTATGTAAGTCCTTGTGCAATAACTGCAGCATGGCTGAATGCTTCTACTATAATTTGATATGGGTATTCAATAGAACATATCTGACAGGAGGCTTAGAGTAAAGAACTAAGCCTTTGGTATGTACTCACTTGTATGCATTCACCTTCACACACAGGCATCACTCACTCACTCACTCACTCACTCACTCACTCACTCACTCACTCACTCACTCACTCACTCACTCACTCACTCACTCACTCACTCACTCACTCACTCACATAGGCACTTGCACACTCACCCATATACTCACATATTCAATCACTCACTCATTCTCTCACCCACCGACACAGCAGGTATCATTCACGACCATAAAAACATAGTTCTTTGAATGGACTGACTTTACAGTTTCATGGAAAGACATAATTGTCAAGGTAATGGTCTCTCAATAAACCTAGTGTATTCTTTTGGGATTTTTATATTAATTACCTTGTCAAGTTTTAGCCTGAATTATATGTATATGGGTTCAATACTATCCTATAATCATGTTTGGTCCACTGCAGAGCTAATGTTTGTGGTAACCACATTTTGTAGACAAAGGTTAACCATACTGCCGTCTGTAATGTATAATTCCTCAACGGGAATCATTCACTCCCATTCAACTTCCACAAACCTGTTTTGAGTGATATAACCCTGTTGCTAATTGTTTATCAAAGTCCTTGGGTAGAATCTACGAGTTATATCGCAAAGTACTGATTACGTGTGTCAATTTGTGTGTCTAAATCAATGGGGTGTGAGTGTGCCCTCATGTATCACATATGTTCTGGAGGCTAACCCTCCACCATATCCTTGGCCTTTCGGGCCAATCTCCCCCTTTTATGTGCTTGAGACAGCGCAGGGTGAAGTGAGACTGTGCAGAATGAACTGAGACAATGCAGAATGAACTGAGACAGTGCAGAGTGAACTGAGACAGTGCAGGGTGAACTGAGACAGTACAGAATGAACTGAGACAGTGAAGGATGAAATGAGACAATGTGGAGTGAACTGAGGCAGTGCAGGGTGAACTGAGACAGTCCATAGTGAACTGAGACAGTGAAGGATGAACTGAGACAATGTGGAGTGAACTGAGACAGTGCAGGGTGAACTGAGACAGTGCAGAGTGAACTGAGACAGTGAATGGTGAACTGAGACAATGTGGAGTGAACTGAGAGAGTGCAGGATGAAGTGAGACAGTGCAGGGTGAAGTGAGACTGTGCATGGTGAACTGAGACAGTGCAGGGTGAACGGAGACAGTGCAGGGTGAACGAAGACAGTGCAGGGTGTCCTGAGGCAGTGCAAGGTGAACTGAGGCAGTGCAGGGTGAACTGAGGCAGTGCAGGGTGATATGGTACAGTGCAGAGTGAACAGAGACAGTGCAGGGTGAACGGAGACAGCGCAGGGTGAACTGGGACAGTACAGGGTGAACGGAGACAGTGCAGGTTGAACGGAGACAGTGCAGGGTGAACGGCGACAGTGCAGGGTGAACAGAAACAGTACAAGGTGAACAGAGACAGTGCAGGTTGAACGGAGACAGTGCAGAGTGAAAAGTGACATTGCAGGGTGAACAGACACAGTGCAGGTTGAACCGAGACAGTGCAGGGTCAACAGAGACAGTGCAGGGTGAACTGGGACAGTGCCAGGTGAATAGAGACAGTGCAGGGTGAACTGAGACAGCGCAGGGTGAACGGAGACAGTACAAGGTGAACGGAGACTGTGCAAAGTGAACGGAGACAGTGCAGGGCGAACTGAGACAGTGCAGAGTGAACAGAGACAGTGCAGGGTGAATGGAGACAGTGCAAGGTGAACGGAGACAGTGCAGGGTGAACGGAGACAGTGCAAGGTGAATGGAGACAGTGCTAGGTGAACGGAGACAGTGTAACGTGAACTGAGACAGTGCAGGGTGAACGGAGACAGTGTAAGGTGAACTGAGACAGTGCAGGGTGAACGGAGACAGTGCAGGGTGAACGGAGACAGTACAGGGTGAACGGAGACAGTGCAGGGTGAACTGGGACAGTACAGGGTGAATGGAGACAGTGCAGGGTGAACTGGTACAGTACAGGGTGAATGGAGACAGTGCAGGGTGAACTGGTACAGTACAGGGTGAATGGAGACAGTGCAGGGTGAACGGAGACAGTGCATGGTGAACGGGGACAGTGCAAGGTGAATGGAGAAGTGCAGGATGAACGGAGACAGTGCAGGGTGAACTGGGACAGTACAGGATGAATGGAGACAGTGCAGGGTGAACGGAGACAGTGCAGGATGAACGGAGACAGTGCAAGGTGAACTGAGACAGTGCAGGGTGAACGGAGACAGTGCAAGGTGAACTGAGGCAATGCAGGGTGAACGGAGACAGTGCAGGGTGAACGAAGACAGTGCAGGGTGTCCTGAGGCAGTGCAGGGTGAACTGAGGCAGAGCAGGGTGAACTGGGACAGTACAGAGTGAACTGGGACAGTGCGGGGTGAACTGGGACAGTGCAGGGTGAACTGAGACAGTGCAGAATGAACTAGGACAGTGCAGAGTGAACTGGGACAATGCGGGGTGAACTGGGACAGTGCAGGGTGAACTGAGACAGTGCAGAATGAACTAGGACAGTGCATAGTGAACTGGGACAGTGCGGGGTGAACTGGGACAGTGCAGAGTGAACTGGCACAGTGCAGAATGAACTAGGACAGTGCAGAGTGAACTGGGACAGTGCATGGTGAACTGGGACAGTGCAGGGTGAACAGAGACAGTGCAGGGTGAACTGGGACAGTGCAGAGTGAACTGGGACAGTGCAGGGTGAACTGGGACAGTGCAGGGTGAACGGAGACAGAGCAGGGTGAACTGGGACAGTGCAGGGTGAACGGGGACAGTGCAAGGTGAACTGAGGCAGTGCAGGGTGAACTGAGGCAGTGCAGGGTGATATGGTACAGTGCAGAGTGAACGGAGACAGTGCAGGTTGAACGGAGACAGTGCAGGGTGAACGGGGACAGTGCAAGGTGAACTGAGGCAGTGCAGGGTGAACTGAGGCAGTGCAGGGTGATATGGTACAGTGCAGAGTGAACGGAGACAGTGCAGGGTGAACGGAGACAGCACAGGGTGAACTGGGACAGTACAGGGTGAATGGAGACAGTGCAGGTTGAACGGAGACAGTGCAGGGTGAACGGCGACAGTGCAGGGTGAACAGAAACAGTACAAGGTGAACGGAGACAGTGCAGAGTGAACAGAGACAGTGCAGGTTGAACGGAGACAGTGCAGAGTGAAAAGTGACAGTGCAGGGTGAACAGACACAGTGCAGGTTGAACCGAGACAGTGCAGGGTGAACAGAGACAGTGCAGGGTGAACTGGGACAGTGCACGGTGAAGGGAGACAGTGCAAGGTGAACGGAGACAGTGCAGGGTGAACGGAGACAGTGCAAGGTGAATGGAGACAGTGCAAGGTGAACGGAGACAGTGAATGGTGAATGGAGACAGTGCTAGGTGAACGGAGACAGTGTAAGGTGAACTGAGACAGTGCAGGGTGAACGGAGAGTGTAAGGTGAACTGAGACAGTGCAGGGTGAACGGAGACAGTGCAGGGTGAACGGAGACAGTGCAGGGTGAACGGAGACAGTGCAGGGTGAACGGAGACAGTACAGGGTGAATGGAGACAGTGCAGGTTGAACGGAGACAGTGCAGGGTGAACGGCGACAGTGCAGGGTGAACAGAAACAGTACAAGGTGAACAGAGACAGTGCAGGTTGAACAGAGACAGTGCAGAGTGAAAAGTGACATTGCAGGGTGAACAGACACAGTGCAGGTTGAACCGAGACAGTGCAGGGTCAACAGAGACAGTGCAGGGTGAACTGGGACAGTGCCAGGTGAATAGAGACAGTGCAGGGTGAACTGAGACAGCGCAGGGTGAACGGAGACAGTACAAGGTGAACGGAGACTGTGCAAAGTGAACGGAGACAGTGCAGGGTGAACTGAGACAGTGCAGAGTGAACAGAGACAGTGCAGGGTGAAGGGAGACAGTGCAAGGTGAACGGAGACAGTGCAGGGTGAACGGAGACAGTGCAAGTTGAATGGAGACAGTGCAAGGTGAACGGAGACAGTGAATGGTGAATGGAGACAGTGCTAGGTGAACGGAGACAGTGTAAGGTGAACTGAGACAGTGCAGGGTGAACGGAGACAGTGTAAGGTGAACTGAGACAGTGCAGGGTGAACGGAGACAGTGCAGGGTGAACGGAGACAGTACAGGGTGAATGGAGACAGTGCAGGGTGAACTGGGACAGTACAGGGTGAATGGAGACAGTGCAGGGTGAACTGGTACAGTACAGGGTGAATGGAGACAGTGCAGGGTGAACGGAGACAGTGCATGGTGAACGGGGACAGTGCAAGGTGAATGGAGAAGTGCAGGATGAACGGAGACAGTGCAGGGTGAACTGGGACAGTACAGGATGAATGGAGACAGTGCAGGGTGAACGGAGACAGTGCAGGATGAAAGGAGACAGTGCAAGGTGAACTGAGACAGTGCAGGGTGAACAGAGACAGTGCAAGGTGAACTGAGGCAATGCAGGGTGAACGGAGACAGTGCAGGGTGAACGAAGACAGTGCAGGGTGTCCTGAGGCAGTGCAGGGTGAACTGAGGCAGAGCAGGGTGAACTGGGACAGTACAGAGTGAACTGGGACAGTGCGGGGTGAACTGGGACAGTGCAGGGTGAACTGAGACAGTGCAGAATGAACTAGGACAGTGCAGAGTGAACTGGGACAATGCGGGGTGAACTGGGACAGTGCAGGGTGAACTGAGACAGTGCAGAATGAACTAGGACAGTGCATAGTGAACTGGGA
>JAODUO010000233.1:315000-435000 GCA_025642075.2 Ridgeia piscesae | reverse complement strand
GGTTAAGACCTCTCATGTTTTTGCAGAACAGGGAGAACCATTTATGTGGAATAAGACTGGCCCAGGGCACTTAGACTGTATACATTTCACATAGATTCATATCAATTATTTTGTTTCAGGGAAACCGAGTCAGTAGCTAGGTGTTCTGTGTGTCCCTCTCTTGTCTTCTCTTGACAAACACACACAAAAGTTTGTGAGGTAAGAGTCTTAGACTGTCAGTAGCTAGGTGTTCTGTGTGTCCCTCTCTTGTCTTCTCTTAACAAACACACACAGAGCTATGATGTTTGTGAGGTAAGAGTCCTATACTGTCAGTAGCTAGGTGTTCTGTGTGTCCCTCTCTTGTCTTCTCTTGACAAACACACACAGAGCTATGATGTTTGTGAGGTAAGAGTCCTAGACTGTCAGTAGCTAGGTGTTCTGTGTGTCCCTCTCTTGTCTTCTCTTAACAAACACACACAGAGCTATGATGTTTGTGAGGTAAGAGTCCTAGACTGTCAGTAGCTAGGTGTTCTGTGTGTCCCTCTCTTGTCTTCTCTTGACAAACACACACAGAGCTATGATGTTGTTGAGGTAAGAGTCCTAGACTGTCAGTAGCTAGGTGTTCTGTGTGTCCCTCTCTTGTCTTCTCTTAACAAACACACACAGAGCTATGATGTTTGTGAGGTAAGAGTCCTAGACTGTCAGTAGCTAGGTGTTCTGTGTGTCCCTCTCTTGACAAACACACACAGAGCTATGATGTTGTTGAGGTAAGAGTCATAGACTGTCAGTAGCTAGGTGTTCTGTGTGTCCCTCTCTTGTCTTCTCTTAACAAACACACACAGAGCTATGATGTTTGTGAGGTAAGAGTCCTAGACTGTCAGTAGCTAGGTGTTCTGTGTGTCCCTCTCTTGTCTTCTCTTGACAAACACACACAGAGCTATGATGTTTGTGAGGTAAGAGTCCTAGACTGTCAGTAGCTAGGTGTTCTGTGTGTCCCTCTCTTGTCTTCTCTTAACAAACACACAACAATTTTTAGGTAAGAGTCCCAGACTGTCAGTAGCTAGGGGTTCTGTGTGTCCCTCTCTTGTCTTCTCTTAAAAAACACACACAGAGCTTGATTTGTTTAGGTAAGAGTCCTAGACTGTCAGTAGCGGGTTTTTTTCCCCCCTTGTCTTCTCTTAACAAAACAACCCGAGCATGATGTTTTTGAGGTGAGTCCAGAGTCAAACTAGGTGGGTTCCCTCCTTGTCTTCTCTTAACAAACACACACAGAGCTATGTTTGTTTAGGAAGAGTCCTAGACTGTCAGTAGCCAGGTGTTCTGTGTTCCCCCTCTTTTCTTCTCTTTAAAACACAAAGAGCATGATGTTTGGAGGAGTCCTAGACTGTCAGTAGCAGGGGTTCTTTTGTCCCCCTCTTTTAGTTCTTGCCCACACAGAGCTATGATGTTTGTGAGGTAAGAGTCCAGACTGTCAGTAGCTATGTGTTCTGTGTGTCCCTCTCTTGTCTTCTCTTAACAAACACACACAGAGCTATGATGTTTGTGAGGTAAGAGTCCTAGACTGTCAGTAGCTAGGTGTTCTGTGTGTCCCTCTCTTGTCTTCTCTTGACAAACCCACACAGAGCTATGATGTTGTTGAGGTAAGAGTCCTAGACTGTCATAGCTGGTGTTTTGTGTGTCCCTCTCTTTCTTCTCTTAACAAACACACACAGAGCTATGATGTTTGTGAGGTAAGAGTCCTAGACTGTCAGTAGCTAGGTGTTCGGGGTCCCTCTTTGCTCTCTTAAAACCCAAAGAGCATGATGTTGTTGAGGAAAAGGGCCAAATGTCGTAGCTAGGTGTTTTTTTTCCCTTTTTTGTATCTCTTGAAAACAAACAGAGCAGATGGTTTTTGGGAGGGGTCCTAGACTGTCAGTAGCTAGGTGTTCTGTGTGTCCCTTTTTGTTTCTCTTGACAAACACACACAGAGCTATGATGTTTTGAGGTAAGAGTCCTAGACTGTCAATAGCTGGGTGTTCTGTGTGTCCCTCTCTTGTCTTCTCTTAACAAACACACACAGAGCTATGATGTTTGTGAGGTAAGAGTCCTAGACTGTCAGTAGCTAGGTGTTCTGTGTGTCCCTCTCTTGTCCTCTCTTGACAAACACACACAGAGCTATGATGTTTGTGAGGTAAGAGTCCTAGACTGTCAGTAGCTAGGTGTTCTGTGTGTCCCTCTCTTGTCTTCTCTTAACAAACACACACAGAGCTATGATGTTTGTGAGGTAAGAGTCCTAGACTGTCAGCTGTGGATTGAGTCAACTTACTGTCTTTTGAAAACTTGGGCAATGTCATTCAGAATCCTCTGTTGTCTTTTACGATACACCAATGCCATTGATACATTCCTTGGTGTCTATGCCAGGGGCAGTAAAGGTTTCCACCAAGGGGAACTGAATAACTTGTCATGGAAAAAAAGGTATTATATTTGTACACTTGTGCAACCCGTGCTACAAAAGTATCTGGAACACATTAAGAAAATTGGAAATAGCATGTTCAAATAAATCGACACAATACAACTGTGTGCACCAACCAGTGATCAGAGCTATTTCTAAGTCCTGTGACCCTATCTGCGTCACTTTCCTAGAAACCTTTTAATGCTAAATATTGATATTTCATCATAATTTACAGATATCAATTGCCTGCTTGCATTATCACACATTACACATAAGATAACATGAGATACAGTCAAATGTGAGAAAAAAAATCCATTCTAATAATGGGCAATCACTCCACCCATAATAAACATTCTGCTGTTTGATGTTAATTTTAGTTAGTCAATTGGTAATAATTTTTTACAAAGTAATAACCATTAAAAACAGAAAATGTGACTTCTACATCATGATACACTTAGAATATACGCTGACCATTCTCTGTATACAATTCTGCTGTGAAAATGCACATGGTTCTGTTCAATGTTATTCCTTGTGATTTACATAGGAACTGTTCCATTCCTGAATCAATATTCATGCACACTCTGAACTGTCTTCTTACCGCTGATGTACAAGCTTGTATTTAGCTTGTGACCATGGTTCGTTGACCTCACGCTTCTCTTATCCAAATCCCCATCAGAAATCTACTGGTCAATTTGACTGATGACAAATGTCAACAGATATGACAATGATGTCAACAGTACTGTACTGTACACAGCTGACACAGCTGACACTGGAGTCACTGTTTGCCGCTGACACTGGTGTCACTGAATACTGGTGACACTGTGGCACTGGTGTCACTGTACACAGCTGACACCGGAGACAATGTATGTCACTGACACTGATGTCACTGAATACTGGTGACACTGTTGCACTGGTGTCACTGTATACAGCTGACAGCAGTGACACTGTACACAACTGACACTGGTGCCAGTGTACATGGCTGACACTGGTGACAATGGTGACACCATGCATGGCTGACACTGGTGATACTGTGACAGTTGATACAGGTGATCCTGTACTGGTGTCACTCTACATGGCTGACACTGGTGACATTGGGCACAGCTGACACTGTTGTCACAGTAACACTGAAATATTGGCTTACTGATGAAATGTATCTTAAGGTCTCAATAGCCGTGTCACATGTGTGGTGAACTCTGACTCTCAATACAAATGCTTCATAGATAGTCAATTATTCACAATCCATTTATTCGATGTCTCATGTAGTCCAGAAAATTGAAGGATACAATCTCTAAGTCCTGAGTTGACTTACCTTTTTATCAAATTATTTTAAAAGGTACAGAAGAAAAAAACAGGTTGTCTACAATTGGGAAGCCATTCTAAGAACCTAACACATTGTATAAAATATAAAGATTGCAAAGCAAACTAAAGCCATACTTTTTTTAAACAGATAAATAAACCTCACTGGATGCATCTGAATGGTATTCTTCAGACGGTTCAGGATGATGGTATCTTTATACTTAGCAATCAGTCAATCCCAGCTGGGTATTGCTCTCTACAATGTCATTATTGCGTCAGCATACATCTTCATGTTAGGACAAATACAACCTCCTGTCCAGTGACCAAGATCAGATGCTATCTCCTGCCACACACTTAAGTGTCTGTCTGGCTACTTAAGGACTCTAGAGCACGTCTGACTGCATGACATAAACACCATTATAACATGTTTTGGCTTTTATCAAATCCACAAGCTAAATTTGGTGCCACTGAAAGTTAAAAAATAGTTATTATTGGCACTTATGTAGGGAGAAGGGGAGATGGGGTGTGGGAAGAGATAGGGAGAAGGGGTGTGGAGGTGAGGTAAGGAGATGGGGTGTGGAGGGAGGTAGGGAGATGGGGTGTGGAGGGAGGTAGGGAGATGGAGTGTGGAGGGAGGTAGGGAGATGGGGTGTGGAGGGAGGTAGGGAGATGGGGTGTGGAGGGAGGTAGGGAGATGGGGTGTGGAGGGAGGTAGGGAGATGGGGTGTGGAGGGAGGTAGGGAGATGGGGTGTGGAGGGAGGTAGGGAGATGGGGTGTGGAGGGAGGTAGGGAGATGGGGTGTGGAGGGAGGTAGGGAGATGGGGTGTGGAGGGAGGTAGGGAGATGGAATGTGGGGGATGTAGGGAGATGGAATGTGGGGGGTAGGTAAAAGGGGTGTGGGGGACGTAGGGAGATGAGGTGTGGGGGGACGTAGGGAGATGGGGTGTGGAGGGAGGTACGGAGATGGGGTGTGAGGGGAGGTGTGAGGGAGGAAAAAAAGAGGAGGAGGGACTTAGGGATATGGGGTGTGGAGAGAGGTAGGGGGATGGGGTGTGGATGGAGGTAGGGAGATGGAGTGGGGAGGGACTTAGGGATATGGGGTGTGGAGAGAGGTAGGGAGATGGGGTGTGGATGGAGGTAGGGAGATGGAGTGTGGAGGGAGGTAGGGAGATGGGGTATGGAGGAAGGTAGGGATATGGGGTGTGGAGAGAGGTAGGGGGATGGGGTGTGGAGGGAGGTAGGGAGAAGGGATGTGAGGGGATGTAGGGAGAAGGGGTATGGGGGAGGTAGGGAGATGGAGTGTGGGGGATGTAGGGAGATGGAATGTGGGGGGGTAGGTAAAAGGGGTGTGGGGGACGTAGGGAGATGGGGTGTGGGGGGACGTAGGGAGATGGGGTGTGGAGGGAGGTACGGAGATGGGGTGTGAGGGGAGGTGTGAGGGAGGAAAAAAAGAGGAGGAGGGACTTAGGGATATGGGGTGTGGAGAGAGGTAGGGGGATGGGGTGTGGATGGAGGTAGGGAGATGGAGTGGGGAGGGACTTAGGGATATGGGGTGTGGAGAGAGGTAGGGACATGGGGTGTGGATGGAGGTAGGGAGATGGAGTGTGGAGGGAGATAGGGAGATGGGGTGTGGAGGGAGGTAGGGAGATGGAGTGGGGAGGGACTTAGGGATATGGGGTGTGGAGAGAGGTAGGGGGATGGTGTGTGGAGGGAGGTAGGAAGATGGAGTGTGGAGGGAGATAGGGATATGGAGTGTGGAGGGAGGTAGGGAGATGGATCGTGGACGGAGGTAGGATATGGATTGTGGAGGGAGGTAGGGAGATGGAGTGTGGGGAAGGTAGGGAGAAGGGGTGTGGGGAGGTAGGGAGAAGGGATGTGAGGGGATGTAGGGAGAAGGGGTATGGGGGAGGTAGGGAGATGGAATGTGGGGGGGTAGGTAAAAGGGGTGTGGGGGACGTAGGGAGATGGGTGTGGGGGACGTAGGGAGATGGGGTGTGGAGGGAGGTACGGAGATGGGGTGTGAGGGGAGGTGTGAGGGAGGAGAAAAAGAGGAGGAGGGTGAGTATTGATGCAAGCAGCTGCTACCAATGTCAGCATATGTTGTGGAGGCTAATATATATATATATTATATATATATATATATATATATATATATATATATATATATAATATATATATAAGAAGCTGGTGACTCTATCCTACAGCAACAGCTGGCCCTCACTCTCATCCTCACACCACCAGCTGGTCCTCACTCTCATCCTCACACCAACAGCTGGTCCTCACTGGACTAAAAGTGGTCCACTCTCATCCTCACACCACCAGCTGGTCCTCACTCTCATCCTCACACCACCAGCTGGTCCTCACTCTCATCCTCACACCAACAGCTGGTCCTCACCCTCATCCTCACACCAACAGCTGGTCCTCACTCTCATCCTCACACCAACAGCTGGCCCTCACTCTCATCCTCACACCAACAGCTGGTCCTCACTCTCATCCTCACACCAACAGCTGGCCTCACTCTCATCCTCACACCAACAGCTGGCCTCACTCTCATCCTCAAGCAACAGCTGGTCCTCACTCTCATCCTCACACCAACAGCTGGCCTCACTCTCATCCTCACACCAACAGCTGGCCCTCACTCTCATCCTCACACCAACAGCTGGCCCTCACTCTCATCCTCACACCAACAGCTGGCCCTCACTCTCATCCTCACACCAACAGCTGGTCCTCACTCTCATCCTCACACCAACAGCTGGCCCTCACTATCATCCTCACACCAACAGCTGGCCCTCACCCTCATCCTCACAGCTGGCCATCACTCTCATCCTCACACCACCAACTGGCCCTCACTCTCATCCTCACACCACCAGCTGGTCCTCACTCTCATCCTCACACCACCAGCTGGTCCTCACTCTCATCCTCACACCACCAGCTGGTCCTCACTCTCATCCTCACACCACCAGCTGGTCCTCACTCTCATCCTCACACCACCAGCTGGTCCTCACCCTCATCCTTACATCACCAGCTGGCCCTCACTCTCATCCTCACACAATCAGCTGGTCATCACTCTCATCCTCACACCAATAGCTGGCCCTCACTCTCATCCTCACACCAGCTGGTCCTCACTCTCATCCTCACACCAACAGCTGGTCCTCACTCTCATCCTCACACCAACAGCTGGCCCTCACACTCATCCTCACACCACAAGCTGGCCCTCACTCTCATCCTCACACCAACAGCTGGTCCTCACTCTCATCCTCACACCAACAGCTGGCCCTCACTCTTTTCCTCACACAACCAAAGCTGGTCCTCACTCTCATCCTCACACCAACAGCTGATCCTCACTCTCATCCTCACACCAACAGCTGGCCCTCACTCTCATCCTCACACCAACAGCTGGTCCTCACTCTCATCCTCACACCAACAGCTGGCCCTCACTCTCATCGTCACACCAATTGAGCTGGTCCTCACTCTCATCCTCACACCAACAGCTGGCCCTCACTCTCATCGTCACACAATTGAGCTGGTCCTCACTCTCATCCTCACACCAACAGCTGGCCCTCACTCTCATCCTCACACCAACAGCTGGCCTCACTCTCATCCTCATACAACTGAGCTGGTCCTCACTCTCATCCTCACACCAACAGCTGGCCCTCACTGTCATCCTCACACAACTGAGCTGGTCCTCACTCTCATCCTCACACCAACAGCTGGCCCTCACTCTCATCCTCACACAACTGAGCTGGTCCTCACTCATCCTCACACCAACAGCTGGCCCTCACTCTCATCCTCATACAACTGAGCTGGTCCTCACTCATCCTCAACCAACAGTGGCCCTCACTCTCATCCTCATACAACTGAGCTGGTCCTCACTCATCCTCACACCACAGCTGGCCCTCACTCTCATCCTCAACAACTGAGCTGGTCCTCACTCTCATCCTCACACCAACAGCTGGCCCTCACTCTCATCCTCATACAACTGAGCTGGTCCTCACTCTCATCCTCACACCAACAGCTGGCCCTCACTCTCATCCTCATACAACTGAGCTGGTCCTCACTCTCATCCTAACACCAACAGCTGGCCCTCACTCTCATCCTCACACAACTGAGCTGGTCCTCACTCTCATCCTCACACCAAGAGCTGGCCCTCACTCTCATCCTCATATAACTGAGCTGGTCCTCACTCTCATCCTCACACCAAGAGCTGGCCCTCACACTCATCCTCACACCACAAGCTGGTCCTCACTCTCATCCTCACACCAACAGCTGGCCATCACTCTCATCCTCATATAACTGAGCTGGTCCTCACTCTCATCCTCACACCAAGAGCTGGCCCTCACACTCATCCTCACACCACAAGCTGGTCCTCACTCTCATCCTCACACCAACAGCTGGTCCTCACTCTCATCCTCACACAACTGAGCTGGTCCTCACTCTCATCCTCACACCAACAGCTGGTCCTCACTCTCATCCTCACACCAACAGCTGGTCCTCACTCTCATCCTCACACCAACTGAGCTGGTCCTCACTCTCATCCTCACACAACTGAGCTGGTCCTCACTCTCATCCTCATACAACTGAGCTGGTCCTCACTCTCATCCTCACACCAACAGCTGGTCCTCACTCTCATCCTCATACAACTGAGCTGGTCCTCACTCTCATCCTCATACAACTGAGCTGGTCCTCACTCTCATCCTCACACCAACAGCTGGCCCTTACTCTCATCCTCATACAACTGAGCTGGTCCTCACTCTCATCCTAACACCAACAGCTGGCCCTCACTCTCATCCTCACACAACTGAGCTGGTCCTCACTCTCATCCTCACACCAACAGCTGGCCCTCACTCTCATCCTCATACAACTGAGCTGGTCCTCACTCTCATCCTCACACCAACAGCTGGCCCTCACACTCATCCTCACACCACAAGCTGGCCCTCACTCTCATCCTCACACCAACAGCTGGTCCTCACTCTCATCCTCACCAATCCTCAAAACAGTCCTCACTCTCATCCTTATACAACTGAGCTGGTCCTCACTCTCATCCTAACACCAACAGCTGGCCCTCACTCTCATCCTCACACAACTGAGCTGGTCCTCACTCTCATCCTCACACCAACAGCTGGCCCTCACTCTCATCCTCATACAACTGAGCTGGTCCTCACTCTCATCCTCACACCAACAGCTGGTCCTCACTCTCATCCTCACACAACTGAGCTGGTCCTCACTCTCATCCTCACACCAACTGAGCTGGTCCTCACTCTCATCCTCATACAACTGAGCTGGTCCTCACTGTCATCCTCACACCACTGAGCTGGCCCTCACTCTCATCCTCATACAACTGAGCTGGTCCTCACTGTCATCCTCACACCACTGAGCTGGCCCTCACTGTCATCCTCATACAACTGAGCTGGTCCTCACTCTCATCCTCACACCAACAGCTGGTCCTCACTCTCATCCTCACACAACTGAGCTGGTCCTCACTCTCATCCTCATACAACTGAGCTGGTCCTCACTCTCATCCTCACACCAACAGCTGGTCCTCACTCTCATCCTCACACCAACTGAGCTGGTCCTCACTCTCATCCTCACACAACTGAGCTGGTCCTCACTCTCATCCTCACACAACTGAGCTGGTCCTCACTCTCATCCTCATACAACTGAGCTGGCCCTCACTGTCATCCTCATACAACTGAGCTGGCCCTCACTCTCATCCTCACACCAACAGCTGGCCCTCACTCTCATCCTCACACCAACAGCTGGCCCTCACTCTCATCCTTACACCAACAGCTGGCCCTCACTCTCATCCTCACACCAACAGCTGGCCCTCACTCTCATCCTCACACCAACAGCTGGCCCTCACTGTCATCCTCACACCAACAGCTGGCCCTCACTGTCATCCTCACACCAACAGCTGGCCCTCACTGTCATCCTCACACCAACAGCTGGCCCTTACTCTCATCCTCATACAACTGAGCTGGTCCTCACTCTCATCCTAACACCAACAGCTGGCCCTCACTCTCATCCTCACACAACTGAGCTGGTCCTCACTCTCATCCTCACACCAACAGCTGGCCCTCACTCTCATCCTCATACAACTGAGCTGGTCCTCACTCTCATCCTCACACCAACAGCTGGCCCTCACACTCATCCTCACACCACAAGCTGGCCCTCACTCTCATCCTCACACCAACAGCTGGTCCTCACTCTCATCCTCACACAACTGAGCTGGTCCTCACTCTCATCCTTATACAACTGAGCTGGCCCTCACTCTCATCCTCACACCACCAGCTGGTCCTCACTCTCATCCTCACACCAACAGCTGGCCCTCACTCTCATCCTCACACCAACAGCTGGCCCTCACTCTCATCCTCACACCAACAGCTGGTCCTCACTGTCATCCTCACACCACTGAGCTGGCCCTCACTGTCATCCTCATACAACTGAGCTGGTCCTCACTCTCATCCTCACACCAACAGCTGGTCCTCACTCTCATCCTCATACCAACAGCTGGTCCTCACTCTCATCCTCACACCAACAGCTGGCCCTCACTCTCATCCTCACACCAACAGCTGGCCCTCACTCTCATCCTCACACCACCAGCTGGTCCTCACTCTCATCCTCACACCAACAGCTGGCCCTCACTCTCATCCTCACACAACTGAGCTGGTCCTCACTCTCATCCTCACACTAACAGCTGGCCCTCACTCTCATCCTCATACAACTGAGCTGGTCCTCACTCTCATCCTCACACCAACAGCTGGTCCTCACTCTCATCCTCATACAACTGAGCTGGTCCTCACTCTCATCCTCACACCAACAGCTGGTCCTCACTCTCATCCTCATACAACTGAGCTGGTCCTCACTCTCATCCTCACACCAACAGTTGGCCCTCACTCTCATCCTCATACAACTGAGCTGGCCCTCACTCTCATCCTCACACCAACAGCTGGTCCTCACTCTCATCCTCATACAACTGAGCTGGTCCTCACTCTCATCCTCACACCACTGAGGTGGTCCTCACTCTCATCCTCACACCACTGAGGTGGTCACAGAGTACAGGTTCTACCTCGACCCTCCTCACAACTTCAATCAGCCATTTATCACCTCGGATCGCAAATTCAGACATAACTTGAATACTGCACTTATTAAGTCACTGATTAAGACATAAATGTAAACAGTATGCGGACAAACTATTGCCCTCTGTCATGCTACATTTGTTTATATCCAAGTGAACTGAACTGACATAAACTGGCTTTGTCAGAGTTCTAATGTTCATTGTGAGTTGGTCCAGAGAGCAAGACATCCTACCAAGTCCCCTCAGGACAGAGATCAACAGTTCGAGCAACACAACTGCTTCTGATTAACTGCTACAGCTTTAGATGCCATCACCAAGACCTAGTCTTTCAAGTTTCAGGAACTGCCCTAAATTGGTTTCTCTGTTATCTACAATCAAGAACACACTGTGTTATCATAGATGGCATGGTGTTTGGACATTTGACCTTGACCATTATTGCATTCCCAAACTACATAACACTACTCCCTAGATATTCCGCTTTCTGTTTTCCATGGGCATATGATTCAAGGAGTGCATTATGTATCTGTGGCTATTGGACGTGAACAGTGTCCTACTCACATCACACTCCAGGTGCTTAGGAGCAAACTTAAAACTAGTCATTGAAAGACATGTTAGCAACAACTGGCAAATTGCACTAGAGACAATCACAGTTCCCCCTGCAACATATGTCATACACCACTTAGCATTGCATGGTTAAAAACAGAAGCCTACACGAAAGTGGGAGAATGAATTAACTGTATTTTTCATGTAACTTCCTTAATCATGAAAACTAAATATGCAAGTGAACATACAACATGCTATAATAATCAATTGAGAAAAGTTGATTTGTCAACTATACATGTGTTAATATTTATTACCTCACATTGATAAGTTGAGTGTATTCAGTCTCAAACAGAAGATTAGTATCAATTACTGACAATCTCAAAATAGCAAGTCATTCTCACGATACGTCAACCAGTGATCATTTATTAATGATTTTTTGTCACAAACAGTTTAGACTTGAGTACAGCTAAATGCACTTACCTGTCTGTGTGACAGCTTGTGGTTGCTGACAACCACCAATCATTTCCTAAGGGACAAATAATCCTGTTACATAAAAAGTAATAACCTTTCCTACAGAAATGTGACTAGCTATCAATCTTTATTTTTACAATGATCCATAGCTTTATGTAGAGACCCATCAACCATCATTTGGATGGGTAAAACCCATTTTAAATGGGTAGAAATAATTATCACTGGCTGGGTAAAAATCTAAAGAGCAAAAAAGGCCTTTAAAAATCATTTAGGTTATCAACTATGGCTTCAAGATGGGTGTCACAAGTGTGTTTAAAGTTTATTTCAGGTCACAATACACTTGACTGGTTTGTGTGTCTGTGAGTTAATATGCTTGTGTGTACCACAAGATTTGTGACTGGAACAAATGGTATAGTGTACAAAAGCCTGCTGAATGAATACACATTTGATAGTAAAACAGAGCACAGTGCTGTCGGACTTATGTTGCCAGTCTCAAGTTGATTCACCTTAGAACAAGTCGGGCAGCACAGGCTGGGCTACACGTAACACAACTTCTGTGTGATGGTGTGTGACAACCGTCTGTTTATGTGATGGTCACCTATTTGTGTGATGGTCATCTGTTTGTGTGGTGATCATCTGTTTATGTGATGGTCACCTATTTGTGTGATGGTCACCTGTTTGTGTGGTGATCATCTGTTTGTGTGGTGATCATCTGTTTGTGTGGTGATCATCTGTTTGTGTGGTGATCATCTGTTTGTGTGGTGATCATCTGTTTGTGTGGTGATCATCTGTTTGTGTGGTGATCATCTGTTTGTGTGATGGTCATCTGTCTGTGTGATGGTCATCTGTCTGTGTGATGGTCACCTGTCTGTAAGATGGTCATCTGTCTGTGGGATGGTCACCTGTCTGTGGGATGGTCATCTGTCTGTGGGATGGTCACCTGTCTGTGTGATGGTCATCTATCTGTGTAATGGTCATCTGTCTGTGTAATGGTCATCTATCTGTGTGATGGTCATCTCTCTGTGGGATGGTCACCTGTCTGTGTAATGGTCATCTGTCTGTGTAATGGTCATCTGTCTGTGTGATGGTCATCTGTCTGTGGGATGGTCACCTGTCTGTGAGATGGTCATCTGTCTGTGAGATGGTCATCTGTCTGTATGATGGTCATCTGTCTGTGAGATGGTCATCTGTCTGTGTGATGGTCATCTGTCTGTGGGATGGTCACCTGTCTGTGTAATGGTCATCTGTCTGTGTAATGGTCATCTGTCTGTGGGATGGTCACCTGTCTGTGAGATGGTCATCTGTCTGTGTGATGGTCATCTGTCTGTGGGATGGTCACCTGTCTGTGTAATGGTCATCTGTCTGTGTAATGGTCATCTGTCTGTGGGATGGTCACCTGTCTGTGAGATGGTCATCTGTCTGTGTGATGGTCATCTGTCTGTGTGGTAGTCATCTGTCTGTGGGATGGTCATCTGTCTGTGTAATGGTCATCTGTCTGTGTGGTAGTCATCTGTCTGTGTAATGGTCATCTGTCTGTGTAATGGTCATCTGTCTGTGGGATGGTCACCTGTCTGTGAGATGGTCATCTGTCTGTGAGATGGTCATCTGTCTGTATGATGGTCATCTGTCTGTGAGATGGTCATCTGTCTGTGTGATGGTCATCTGTCTGTGGGATGGTCACCTGTCTGTGTAATGGTCATCTGTCTGTGTAATGGTCATCTGTCTGTGGGATGGTCACCTGTCTGTGAGATGGTCATCTGTCTGTGTGATGGTCATCTGTCTGTGGGATGGTCACCTGTCTGTGTAATGGTCATCTGTCTGTGTAATGGTCATCTGTCTGTGGGATGGTCACCTGTCTGTGAGATGGTCATCTGTCTGTGTAGTAGTCATCTGTCTGTGGGATGGTCACCTGTCTGTGAGATGGTCATCTGTCTGTGTAATGGTCATCTGTCTGTGTAGTAGTCATCTGTCTGTGGGATGGTCACCTGTCTGTGAGATGGTCATCTGTCTGTGAGATGGTCATCTGACTGGTTTGACCTGATTTGAAAATGAAATCACCACAACAGCCATTGTCCAAGCCATGCATACACTGGCCTGTGTACATCTGGTAGAGACAGCAGACAAGTTCTGTTGAGGCCAGGCTGGTCATTCAGTGTGCATCATTTTTTAATGCAATGACAAAGGTTCTGACTGCAGGAGTTCAGTGAAGCATCCCTTGAACAAACACTGCACCTTGTGCACTGTGGCAGTGCATCATTTACAAACACAACTACTTCTTTGTTTAGTTCAATTTTAATATTTAATAAAATTTATGAGTGTCATGCAAACATTTTGCATTGCGCTTAGCTTTAGGAAACATCAGAATTAGTTGACTTGAGAACATGGTTCGCTTCAGTTTTGACATTACATCAGTTCACACCTTGATCATGTCTTTAGTTTTTATTTGACAGATTTATGATTGTATATAAGGAAACACAAATATCCAGGGCTTTATGCAGGATAAAAGTTTTGCCAGTCAATTTTTTTTGGTAAACATATATATGTTAATTAAAATAAATATATTAATCAATCGAGAGGTGTTTTAAGTTTAATAAGACTTGAAATAAACAATAAATATCTGTTTTTTGAAGATCTCTTTTGCTACTTGTTTTTTACTCGTCCAGTGATATTTCTACCCGTCCACTACTGGAGAATAATTGCCATGGAGGACTATATGCACCATGGATCTACTTCTGGCATTGTCCTAAATGTCACAGGAAACTAGGCATGGTTCTATCTCTGGCTTGGTCCTATTTCACACTCAAGTCAGATGTCATTAAGAAACATATAAGAATGTATGTAGTAGCATTACCCTAGGGCTGATAACCATATACATAATAGCAAATGACTCAACTTGTCTTAGCTAATAATGTTTTCTTTACATTATAGTTACTGTTCACATCTATTGATATAATCTGTAATACATATATAATATAATTATACTATAACACATTAGGTGTTTCTAGTATTTGTTTTAGAATTATATGAAAATACACGTGTATGATTTATGTATACAAATGGGCTGGAGATGCAATGGATGAATAACTGATGAATGAAACAATTATGGCACTTAGCAATAATTGATGCTGATGTTTTCATGTCATTTGGGTCTAATATAAAGGTCACAACCTGTGAATCATGTACATGTAGTTCCACAATGGAAGCACATCAATTAAACATGGTCAAACATGATAATATACAGCACAAAGCTACACAAGTTAAAACAATAAGTTTCACATATAACATGTTAATATTTTACAGAACTATAACATAACATACCAGTAGTGTAGAATGAAATGTCAACATTAAGTTATTTTTTATTTTGCTTATTAAGAAAGATAACACTACCATGAAGACAAAACCCCACACTGGACCCTGCCAGGAACACAAGACATCACTACAACAAGACACCCCACAACAAGCCCCCACAAGACACCCCTCACAACAATACCCCCACAACAAGACACCCCCATAACAAGACACCCCTATAACAAGACCCCCCACAACAATACCCCCACACAACAAGACACCCCACACAACAAGACACCCCCATAACAAGACCCCCACAAGACACCCCTACAACAATACCCCCACAACAAGACACCCCACAAAGACACCCCCATAACAAGACCGCCCACAAGACACCCCTACAAAAATACCCCCACAACAAGACACCCCACAAAAAGACACCCCCATAACAAGACCCCCCCACAAGACATCCCTACAACAATACCCCCACAACAAGACACCCCACAACAATACACCCCCAACAGGACCCCCACAACAAGACACCCCACAAGACACACTCGCAGCAAGACCCCCCACAACAAAAAACACCCCACAACAAGACACCCCCATAATAAGACCGCCACAAACAAGTGTCCCCACAACGTAGTAACCTGCCAGGAAGATAACACCCCCACTGTACCCTACCAAGAAGGACAGAAACATACTGAAGCCTGCCCCTCCCCACTGTATCATGTCAGGAAGAAAGGACCTCCTACCCCCTTGTATCATGTCAGGAACATAGAACATCCTCCCCACTGTATCATGTCAGGAAGAAAGGACCTCCTACCCCTTGTATCATGTCAGGAACATAGAACATCCTCCCCACTGTATCATGTAAGGAACATAGAACATCCTCCCCACTGTATCATGTCAGGAAGAAGGGACCCCCTCCCCACTGTATCATGTCAGGAACATAGAACATCCTCCCCACTGTATCATGTCAGGAACATAGAACATCCTCCCCACTGTATCATGTCAGGAACATAGAACATCCTCCCCACTGTATCATGTCAGGAACATAGAACATCCTCCCCACTGTATCATGTCAGGAACATAGAACATCCTCCCCACTGTATCATGTCAGGAACATAGAACATCCTCCCCACTGTATCATGTCAGGAACATAGAACATCCTCCCCACTGTATCATGTCAGGAACATAGAACATCCTCCCCACTGTATCATGTCAGGAACATAGAACATCCTCCCCACTGTATCATGTCAGGAACATAGAACATCCTCCCCACTGTATCATGTCAGGAAGAAAGGACCTCCTCCCCACTGTATCATGTCAGGAACATAGAACATCCTCCCCACTGTATCATGTCAGGAACATAGAACATCCTCCCCACTGTATCATGTCAGGAAGAAGGACATCCTCCCCACTGTATCATGTCAGGAAGATAGGACCTTCTACCCCCTTGTATCATGTCAGGAACATAGAACATCCTCCCCACTGTATCATGTCAGGAACACAGAACATCCTCCCCACTGTATCATGTCAGGAACATAGAACATCCTCCCCACTGTATCATGTCAGGAACACAGAACATCCTCCCCACTGTATCATGTCAGGAACATAGAACATCCTCCCCACTGTATCATGTCAGGAACACAGAACATCCTCCCCACTGTATCATGTCAGGAACATAGAACATCCTCCCCACTGTATCATGTCAGGAACATAGAACATCCTCCCCACTGTGTCATGTCATTGTGCCAGGAAGACAACAGGCCTCCCACTGTATTGTGCCAGGAAGATAAATCCACCTCCCACTGTATTGTGCCAGGAAGATAAATCCACCTCCCACTGTATTGTGCCAGGAAGATAAATCCACCTCCCACTGTATTGTGCCAGGAAGATAAATCCGCCTCCCACTGTATTGTGCCAGGAAGATAAATCCACCTCCCACTGTATTGTGCCAGGAAGATAAATCCACCTCCCACTGTATTGTGCCAGGAAGATAAATCCGCCTCCCACTGTATGGTGCCAGGAATTAAAAGCCTGGCCAGAGAAAGGCATTGATTGCTGTCCTCATCAAACAATGATAGCCGCTGTGAGTGTGAGTGTGCGTTTGAGTGAGTGGCAGGCAGCTGCTGGCACGCCCACTCAATCAAACACACCGTCACACACACCATTGGATGACAGTCTTGCTATCAGTCATCATAAGTGCTGCTGTCACTGCGCCTCTGTGACAATGACACCTGTGACAGAGATGTCATCTAACTACCAGGTAAGTCAAGTGTTGTCAATTGTCAATGTTGTCAACAGACTAGTCATGTGCTCATTCAATTAGCTCGCATTCAAATATCATTCATAGAATCTTACTGTATGTGTCTATAATTGATGTTGACAGGAGCCAGGGGGACAAACCCCACACTAGAAATAGCCCCATTGATGCAGGGAACACCTCAACACATCTATACAGAACCAATCTTGTTCAATCTCACATCCTTCCATAAGAAGTTATAAATGCTGTCGACACGACTCACATGGAATGAGGTGTCTCTGGTTCCCACAGTAACCATCCCAAAGCTGATACTAACATGACTGTGGTCGGATGTGGGTTACTGGTGCCTCCTTCACAGAGCTAGCACGTACACATGTAAGGTGACAATTTGAGGAACAGTTACAACATGTCTAGGTGAAAGGTTGTTGGCTGCTTTTGTTTTCAATGAATCTGAGTTATTTTTTCTGAACATACAAGCAAAATTAATTGTTAGTTTAATCTATGAAATACCCTTCTTCTTATTACTATGTTCACTGTGTTATGATGAAAACACAGAGAATACTTGTGTGATAAGAATATTAACTGTATTAGCAAATTGATCATCAAACTATTGATAGTTAAATCAACTAATGATAATTAGTACCTTTAAATGCTTGCAGTTAATGTTAACCATAGAAAGACCCCTGTAGTGTGAATTAAAAACAGCTGGTTCAGGAGTTCATCAATGTTTTTATAAATTTCATCCAGCCAATTTTTCTACCTCCTGTAGATATGTTATCATATGTACAATTGTTTGCAATGCTCTGTGGATATGTACAATTGTTTGCAATGCTCTGAGTGCAGCAATAAGTTAATGGTGCCCAAATCAATGCGTGGGTCACGGTGCAGTTGTTCACATGCACCTATCAAAGTATCGCTCTGTTGATTTTCTCACATTAGTGGCCAGTGCATCTTATGCAAGTGTTAATTACAACAACTAAACATGTTATATGCACGTGAATTTGTGTCAAAGTTTTGTACTTTGGAAATGTTGAACAACAATGAATTGATTGTGTAAACAGATTGATGCAATATGGTTTGAGAGTAACAAGGGTGATGGGCGGCAATGACTGGGTACTTCATCGTACAGTTGCCACCTAGCTAGGCCGACACGGAGTCATTTATCCAGAACTTTCATGAAATGTGTTTGCTGAAGGTGCATGTTAATGAGCCATGTTCAAAATGTAGATTGTTTATATTACCTGTTCTGTTTGAAAGCTTTGGGGTGCAGTGTTAGGACCAAGTATTTCAGCCCAGATAGTACTTGAGTAATGACTATGAGTGCTTTTGGAAGTACTCACTACACATATTATCTACATAGTCACTGCAGATTGTCGACAGTTGCATGATTTCAAAACAAATCAACTTTTTATCCTAAAACCACTTGTTGGCAGCTGCGTAAGATTTTAAAAGAAATTCTGATAAATACCAGTAAATGTGGAGGAGAAATACGAAGTGCTGCAACAATACTGCCAGGGAAGTATGGCAACCAGCAGGAGTAATTGGATTGGAGGCTCAGTAGACTTGAAAAACATCAAATAATCTTATTACACAAGCACAGTGCTTACCCAGACAGCAATTGTGGTGATGTAAAAAGTGATAAAAGTGAACTTGTTAGAAGAACACAATGACACTGCCAGTGTGTGACACTGTTGACAGCTGCATGTCACATGTGATTGCAGCTAAAGTGACCTTAACAAAGACATCAACAGAGCACACCTCCTGGCTGTAGACTGTCAACAGAGCACACCTTCCAGCTGTAGACTGTCAACAGAGCACACCTTCTAGCTGTAGACTGTCAACAGAGCACACCTCCTAGCTGTAGACTGTCAACAGAGCACACCTTCTAGCTGTAGACTGTCAACAGAGCACACCTTCTAGCTGTAGACTGTCAACAGAGCACACCTTCTAGCTGTAGACTGTCAACAGAGCACACCTTCTAGTGTAGACAGTCAACAGAGCACACCTTCTAGTGTAGACTGTCAACAGAGCACACCTTCTAGTGTAGACAGTCAACAGAGCACACCTTCTAGTGTAGACTGTCAACAGAGCACACCTTCTAGTGTAGACAGTCAACAGAGCACACCTTCTAGTGTAGACTGTCAACAGAGCACACCTTCTAGTGTAGACAGTCAACAGAGCACACCTTCTAGTGTAGACTGTCAACAGAGCACACCTTCTAGTGTAGACTGTCAACAGAGCACACCTTCTAGTGTAGACTGTCAACAGAGCACACCTTCTAGTGTAGACTGTCAACAGAGCACACCTTCTAGTGTAGACTGTCAACAGAGCACACCTTCTAGTGTAGACTGTCAACAGAGCACACCTTCTAGCTGTAGACTGTCAACAGAGCACACCTTCTAGCTGTAGACTGTCAACAGAGCACACCTTCTAGTGTAGACTGTCAACAGAGCACACCTTCTAGTGTAGACAGTCAACAGAGCACACCTTCTAGTGTAGACTGTCAACAGAGCACACCTTCTAGTGTAGACTGTCAACAGAGCACACCTCCTAGCTGTAGACTGTCAACAGAGCACACCTTCTAGTGTAGACTGTCAACAGAGCACACCTTCTAGTGTAGACTGTCAACAGAGCACACCTTCTAGTGTAGACTGTCAACAGAGCACACCTTCTAGTGTAGACTGTCAACAGAGCACACCTCCTAGCTGTAGACTGTCAACAGAGCACACCTCCTAGCTGTAGGCTGTCAACAGAGCACACCTCCTAGCTGTAGGCTGTCAACAGAGCACACCTCCTAGCTGTAGACTGTCAACAGAGCACACCTTCTAGCTGTAGACTGTCAACAGAGCACACCTCCTAGCTGTATACTGTCAACAGAGCACACCTCCTAGCTGTAGACTGTCAACAGAGCACACCTCCTAGCTGTAGACTGTCAACAGAGCACACACCTCCTGGCTGTAGACAGTCAACAGAGCACACCTCCTAGCTGTAGACTGTCAACAGAGCACACCTTCTAGCTGTAGACTGTCAACTGAGCACACCTCCTAGCTGTAGGCTGTCAACTGAGCACACCTCCTGGCTGTAGACAGTCAACAGAGCACACCTCCTAGCTGTAGACTGTCAACTGAGCACACCTCCTAGCTGTAGGCTGTCAATTGAGCACACCTCCTGGCTGTAGACAGTCAACAGAGCACACCTCCTAGCTGTAGACTGTCAACAGAGCACACCTCCTAGCTGTAGACTGTCAACTGAGCACACCTTCTAGCTGTAGACTGTCAACAGAGCACACCTTCTAGCTGTAGACTGTCAACAGAGCACACCTCCTAGCTGTAGACTGTCAACTGAGCACACCTTCTAGCTGTAGGCTGTCAACTGAGCACACCTTCTAGCTGTAGACTGTCAACAGAGCACACCTCCTAGCTGTAGACTGTCAACAGAGCACACCTCCTAGCTGTAGACAGTCAACAGAGCACACCTCCTAGCTGTAGACTGTCAACAGAGCACACCTCCTAGCTGTAGACTGTCAACAGAGCACACCTCCTAGCTGTAGACTGTCAACAGAGCACACACCTTCCTAGCTGTAGTACTGTCAACAGAGCACACCTTCTAGCTGTAGACTGTCAACAGAGCACACCTTCTAGCTGTAGACTGTCAACAGAGCACACCTTCTAGCTGTAGACTGTCAACAGAGCACACCTTCTACTGTAGACTGTCAACAGAGCACACCTTCTAGTGTAGACTGTCAACAGAGCACACCTTCTAGTGTAGACTGTCAACAGAGCACACCTTCTAGTGTAGACTGTCAACAGAGCACACCTTCTAGTGTAGACTGTCAACAGAGCACACCTTCTAGTGTAGACTGTCAACAGAGCACACCTTCTAGTGTAGACTGTCAACAGAGCACACCTTCTAGCTGTAGACTGTCAACAGAGCACACCTTCTAGTGTAGACTGTCAACAGAGCACACCTTCTAGTGTAGACTGTCAACAGAGCACACCTTCTAGTGTAGACGTCAACAGAGCACACCTTCTAGGTAGACTGTCAACAGAGCACACCTTCTAGTGTAGACTGTCAACAGAGCACACCTTCTAGTGTAGACAGTCAACAGAGCACACCTTCTAGTGTAGACTGTCAACAGAGCACACCTTCTAGTGTAGACTGTCAACAGAGCACACCTTCTAGCTGTAGACTGTCAACAGAGCACACCTTCTAGTGTAGACTGTCAACAGAGCACACCTCCTAGCTGTAGACTGTCAACAGAGCACACCTTCTAGCTGTAGACTGTCAACAGAGCACACCTTCTAGTGTAGACTGTCAACAGAGCACACCTTCTAGCTGTAGACTGTCAACAGAGCACACCTTCTAGCTGTAGACTGTCAACAGAGCACACCTCCTAGCTGTAGACTGTCAACAGAGCACACCTCCTAGCTGTAGGCTGTCAACAGAGCACACCTTCTAGCTGTAGGCTGTCAACAGAGCACACCTCCTAGCTGTAGACTGTCAACAGAGCACACCTTCTAGCTGTAGACTGTCAACAGAGCACACCTCCTAGCTGTAGACTGTCAACAGAGCACACCTCCTAGCTGTAGACTGTCAACAGAGCACACCTTCTAGCTGTAGACTGTCAACAGAGCACACACCTCCTGGCTGTAGACAGTCAACAGAGCACACCTCCTAGCTGTAGACTGTCAACAGAGCACACCTTCTAGCTGTAGACTGTCAACAGAGCACACCTCCTAGCTGTAGGCTGTCAACAGAGCACACCTCCTAGCTGTAGACTGTCAACAGAGCACACCTCCTAGCTGTAGACTGTCAACAGAGCACACCTCCTAGCTGTAGGCTGTCAATAGAGCACACCTCCTAGCTGTAGACAGTCAACAGAGCACACCTCCTAGCTGTAGACTGTCAACAGAGCACACCTCCTAGCTGTAGACTGTCAACTGAGCACACCTTCTAGCTGTAGACTGTCAACAGAGCACACCTCCTAGCTGTAGACTGTCAACAGAGCACACCTCCTAGCTGTAGACTGTCAACAGAGCACACCTTCTAGCTGTAGACTGTCAACAGAGCACACCTTCTAGCTGTAGACTGTCAACAGAGCACACCTCCTAGCTGTAGACTGTCAACAGAGCACACCTCCTAGCTGTAGACTGTCAACAGAGCACACCTCCTAGCTGTAGACTGTCAACAGAGCACACCTCCTAGCTGTAGACTGTCAACAGAGCACACCTTCTAGCTGTAGGCTGTCAACAGAGCACACCTCCTAGCTGTAGACTGTCAACAGAGCACACCTCCTAGCTGTAGACTGTCAACAGAGCACACCTCCTAGCTGTAGACTGTCAACAGAGCACACCTTCTAGCTGTAGACTGTCAACAGAGCACACCTCCTAGCTGTAGACTGTCAACAGAGCACACCTCCTAGCTGTAGACTGTCAACAGAGCACACCTCCTAGCTGTAGACTGTCAACAGAGCACACCTCCTAGCTGTAGACTGTCAACAGAGCACACCTCCTAGCTGTAGACTGTCAACAGAGCACACCTCCTAGCTGTAGACTGTCAACAGAGCACACCTCCTAGCTGTAGACTGTCAACAGAGCACACCTCCTAGCTGTAGACTGTCAACAGAGCACACCTCCTAGCTGTAGACGTCAACAGAGCACACCTCCTAGCTGTAGACTGTCAACAGAGCACACCTCCTAGCTGTAGACTGTCAACAGAGCACACCTCCTAGCTGTAGACTGTCAACAGAGCACACCTCCTAGCTGTAGACTGTCAACAGAGCACACCTCCTAGCTGTAGGCTGTCAACAGAGCACACCTCCTAGCTGTAGACTGTCAACAGAGCACACCTCCTAGCTGTAGACTGTCAACAGAGCACACCTCCTAGCTGTAGACTGTCAACAGAGCACACCTCCTAGCTGTAGACTGTCAACAGAGCACACCTCCTAGCTGTAGACTGTCAACAGAGCACACCTTCTAGCTGTAGACTGTCAACAGAGCACACCTCCTAGCTGTAGACTGTCAACAGAGCACACCTCCTAGCTGTAGACTGTCAACAGAGCACACCTCCTAGCTGTAGACTGTCAACAGAGCACACCTCCTAGCTGTAGGCTGTCAACAGAGCACACCTCCTAGCTGTAGACTGTCAACAGAGCACACCTTCTAGCTGTAGACTGTCAACAGAGCACACCTTCTAGCTGTAGACTGTCAACAGAGCACACCTTCTAGCTGTAGACTGTCAACAGAGCACACCTCCTAGCTGTAGACTGTCAACAGAGCACACCTCCTAGCTGTAGACTGTCAACAGAGCACACCTTCTAGCTGTAGACTGTCAACAGAGCACACCTCCTAGCTGTAGACTGTCAACAGAGCACACCTCTAGCTGTAGACTGTCAACAGAGCACACCTCCTAGCTGTAGGCTGTCAACAGAGCACACCTCCTAGCTGTAGACTGTCAACAGAGCACACCTCCTAGCTGTAGACTGTCAACAGAGCACACCTCCTAGCTGTAGACTGTCAACAGAGCACACCTCCTAGCTGTAGACTGTCAACAGAGCACACCTCCTAGCTGTAGACTGTCAACAGAGCACACCTCCTAGCTGTAGACTGTCAACAGAGCACACCTCCTAGCTGTAGACTGTCAACAGAGCACACCTCTCTAGCTGTAGACTGTCAACAGAGCACACCTTCTAGCTGTAGACTGTCAACTGAGCACACCTCCTAGCTGTAGACTGTCAACAGAGCACACCTCCTAGCTGTAGACTGTCAACAGAGCACACCTTCTAGCTGTAGACTGTCAACAGAGCACACCTTCTAGCTGTAGACTGTCAACAGAGCACACCTCCTAGCTGTAGACTGTCAACAGAGCACACCTCCTAGCTGTAGACTGTCAACAGAGCACACCTCCTAGCTGTAGACTGTCAACAGAGCACACCTCTAGCTGTAGACTGTCAACAGAGCACACCTCCTAGCTGTAGACTGTCAACAGAGCACACCTCCTAGCTGTAGACTGTCAACAGAGCACACCTCCTAGCTGTAGACTGTCAACAGAGCACACCTCCTAGCTGTAGGCTGTCAACAGAGCACACCTCCTGGCTGTAGACGTCAACAGAGCACACCTCCTAGCTGTAGACTGTCAACAGAGCACACCTCCTAGCTGTAGACTGTCAACAGAGCACACCTTCTAGCTGTAGACTGTCAACGAGCACACCTCCTAGCTGTAGACTGTCAACAGAGCACACCTTCTAGCTGTAGACTGTCAACAGAGCACACCTCCTAGCTGTAGACTGTCAACAGAGCACACCTTCTAGCTGTAGACTGTCAACAGAGCACACCTTCTAGCTGTAGACTTAACAAAGACTCAACAGAGCACACCTTCTAGCTGTAGACTGTCAACAGAGCACACCTCCTAGCTGTAGACTGTCAACAGAGCACACCTTCTAGCTGTAGACTGTCAACAGAGCACACCTTCTAGCTGTAGACTGTCAACAGAGCACACCTCCTGAGCTGTAGACTGTCAACAGAGCACACCTTCTAGCTGTAGACTGTCAACAGAGCACACCTCCTAGCTGTAGACTGTCAACAGAGCACACCTCCTAGCTGTAGACTGTCAACAGAGCACACCTTCTAGCTGTAGACTGTCAACAGAGCACACCTTCTAGCTGTAGACTGTCAACAGAGCACACCTCCTAGCTGTAGACTGTCAACAGAGCACACCTTCTAGCTGTAGACTGTCAACAGAGCACACCTTCTAGCTGTAGACTGTCAACAGAGCACACCTTCTAGCTGTAGACTGTCAACAGAGCACACCTCCTAGCTGTAGACTGTCAACAGAGCACACCTCCTAGCTGTAGACTGTCAACAGAGCACACCTTCTAGCTGTAGACTGTCAACAGAGCACACCTCCTAGCTGTAGACTGTCAACAGAGCACACCTCCTGGCTGTAGACTGTCAACAGAGCACACCTCTCTAGCTGTAGACTGTCAACAGAGCACACCTTCCTAGCTGTAGACTGTCAACAGAGCACACCTCCTAGCTGTAGACTGTCAACAGAGCACACCTCCTGGCTGTAGACTGTCAACAGAGCACACCTTCTAGCTGTAGACTGTCAACAGAGCACACCTCCTAGCTGTAGACTGTCAACAGAGCACACCTTCTAGCTGTAGACTGTCAACAGAGCACACCTCCTAGCTGTAGACTGTCAACAGAGCACACCTCCTGCTGTAGACAGTCAACAGAGCACACCTTCTAGCTGTAGACTGTCAACAGAGCACACCTCCTAGCTGTAGACTGTCAACAGAGCACACCTTCTAGCTGTAGACTGTCAACAGAGCACACCTCCTAGCTGTAGACTGTCAACAGAGCACACCTTCTAGTGTAGACTGTCAACAGAGCACACCTTCTAGCTGTAGACTGTCAACAGAGCACACCTCCTAGCTGTAGACTGTCAACAGAGCACACCTTCTAGCTGTAGACTGTCAACAGAGCACACCTCCTAGCTGTATACTGTCAACAGAGCACACCTTCTAGCTGTAGACTGTCAACAGAGCACACCTTCTAGCTGTAGACTGTCAACAGAGCACACCTCCTAGCTGTAGACTGTCAACAGAGCACACCTTCTAGCTGTAGACTGTCAACAGAGCACACCTTCCTAGCTGTAGACTGTCAACAGAGCACACCTTCTAGCTGTAGACTGTCAACAGAGCACACCTTCTAGCTGTAGACTGTCAACAGAGCACACCTCCTGGCTGTAGACTGTCAACAGAGCACACCTCCTAGCTGTAGACTGTCAACAGAGCACACCTCCTGGCTGTAGACTGTCAACAGAGCACACCTTCTAGCTGTAGACTGTCAACAGAGCACACCTCCTGGCTGTAGACTGTCAACAGAGCACACCTTCTAGCTGTAGACTGTCAACAGAGCACACCTTCTAGCTGTAGACTGTCAACAGAGCACACCTCCCAGCTGTAGGCTGTCAACAGAGCACACCTCCTAGCTGTAGACTGTCAACAGAGCACACCTCCTAGCTGTAGACTGTCAACAGAGCACACCTCCCAGCTGTAGACTGTCAACAGAGCACACCTCCCAGCTGTAGACTGTCAACAGAGCACAACCTCCCAGCTGTAGACTGTCAACAGAGCACACCTCCCAGCTGTAGACTGTCAACAGAGCATACCTCATAGATGTAGACTGTCAACATAGACATTACACCTCCTAGCTGTAGACTGTCAACAGAGCACACCTCCTTCCTGTAGACTGTCAACAGAGCACACCTCCTAGCTGTAGTCTGTCAACTGAGCATACATCCTAGCTATAGACAGACATCCTGTCTACAGCTAGGAGGTGTCTAGACTGTCAACAGAGACAACACACTTTCTCATCTTGAGGCCCAAGAGTTTTCTCATCTATGCAACTTTGCTCAGTGCAGACTTTTTTCCTTCCAAACATGTCTCCCCCTCTCCCCCTATCTTTCCATCCCTCCCTACCTATCTCTCCCTCTATACACACATGTATGTCACACACATGTATGCATGCACACATGTATGAAGGCAGCATATATGTCCATATCAGCTGCATTACTGTATTAACCCCTCATCACGGCTGATTTTGTATGCTTTCTGCATGTACTGTGTACACAGGCTAAAGTCAGTCACAGATAGGGCGGTGGTTGAGCAAGAGTTAACCATATACCGTGATCGTGGTACAAGGGTTAAGCACTCAGAGTATGTTTGTGGTTGGGGAAGAAGAGCTAGAGAGAGAGAGAGAGAGAGAGATAGGAGATAATGAAAGACAAGAAGTAACAATTAGTGTCAGTGACTGAGACAAGGCAGTGAATTAGTCTTGGCTGAAGTTGTGTATTTATTGAATGTAGCCGCTAAATATAACTGCACTTGAAAGTCACGGAACATGAGGCACAACTGAACTGGTTGGACAGTAACTAGCCTACAGTGTAATTTAAATACAGAGGTAACGGGAGAAATGAAATTCAATGCTGATGTGGGCGGCAATGTGAGGCAGAAATAACTCTTACTTTAGCTGAACTAAAGACAAGACTGTGGGGAAGAAAAGACATCATAGAAAAAGGTTGGCCATCTCAAACCTGACTGGCTCAGGTTCACCTCAACATAGCTCTGTTCATGTCAAAGCAACCTTCATTAAGTCTGCCGCTATGTGTAGACACCACAGCAATCACTACACACACTGCCACACAGGCACAGTATTGGAGGAATTGATTGCACCATCACAGTGACATTAGTCACCAAACATTTGACACCAGACAATCGGTCTCTAATTTTATTAAGCAGATTCCTCAACAAACTGCCCCTCTAACATTCCATTGGTGTTGTTCCAATGCTTTGGCAATGTCACATTGTGTTGTTGTTCCAATGCTTTGCTATCAGTGCTCAAACACTGCATCACCACTGTTCCAACACTTCCTTACCAGTGCTTTAACACTACAATACCACTGTTCCAACACTTCACTACCAGTGCTTTAACACTACAATACCACTGTTCCAACACTTCACTACCAGTGCTTTAACACTACAATACCACTGTTCCAACACTTCACTACCAGTGCTTTAACACTACAATACCACTGTTCCAACACTTCACTACCAGTGCTTTAACACTACAATACCACTGTTCCAACACTTCACTACCAGTGCTTTAACACTACAATACCACTGTTCCAACACTTCACTACCAGTGCTTTAACACTA
Organism: Ridgeia piscesae; assembly: GCA_025642075.2. Classification (NCBI taxonomy): domain Eukaryota; kingdom Metazoa; phylum Annelida; class Polychaeta; order Sabellida; family Siboglinidae; genus Ridgeia; species Ridgeia piscesae. The sequence goes on along the minus strand of JAODUO010000233.1, from coordinate 406,927 downwards.
CAATACCACTGTTCCAACACTTCACTACCAGTGCTTTAACACTACAATACCACTGTTCCAACACTTCACTACCAGTGCTTTAACACTACAATACCACTGTTCCAACACTTCACTACCAGTGCTTTAACACTACAATACCACTGTTCCAACACTTCACTACCAGTGCTTTAACACTACAATACCACTGTTCCAACACTTCACTACCAGTGCTTTAACACTACAATACCACTGTTCCAACACTTCACTACCAGTGCTTTAACACTACAATACCACTGTTCCAACACTTCCCTACCAGTGCTTTAACACTACAATACCACTGTTCCAACACTTCACTACCAGTGCTTTAACACTACAATACCACTGTTCCAACACTTCCCTACCAGTGCTTTAACACTACAATACCACTGTTCCAACACTTCACTACCAGTGCTTTAACACTACAATACCACTGTTCCAACACTTCACTACCAGTGCTTTAACACTACAATACCACTGTTCCAACACTTCCCTACCAGTGCTTTAACACTACAATACCACTGTTCCAACACTTCACTACCAGTGCTTTAACACTACAATACCACTGTTCCAACACTTCACTACCAGTGCTTTAACACTACAATACCACTGTTCCAACACTTCACTACCAGTGCTTTAACACTACAATACCACTGTTCCAACACTTCACTACCAGTGCTTTAACACTACAATACCACTGTTCCAACACTTCACTACCAGTGCTTTAACACTACAATACCACTGTTCCAACACTTCACTACCAGTGCTTTAACACTACAATACCACTGTTCCAACACTTCACTACCAGTGCTTTAACACTACAATACCACTGTTCCAACACTTCACTACCAGTGCTTTAACACTACAATACCACTGTTCCAACACTTCACTACCAGTGCTTTAACACTACAATACCACTGTTCCAACACTTCACTACCAGTGCTTTAACACTACAATACCACTGTTCCAACACTTCACTACCAGTGCTTTAACACTACAATACCACTGTTCCAACACTTCCCTACCAGTGCTTTAACACTACAATACCACTGTTCCAACACTTCACTACCAGTGCTTTAACACTACAATACCACTGTTCCAACACTTCACTACCAGTGCTTTAACACTACAATACCACTGTTCTAATGCTTCAGCACACCAACTGCATAGACACTGCATCATCAATACAATAGCTTTAGCAATTAACGTACCACTTCATCACCACTGTTCCAACACTTCCCCACCAGTGATGACAATATAGTTAGTTAGTTCACAGGTGGTTTCCTCCAAACAGCCCAAACTTTGGCTAACGCAGGAGTTGTCCTTCTCTCTAGAATTAGTAAGTCCACTACAGGTTACACATTTACCCCCTGTGTGGGATCTTTTACTTCCCCTGGCATCGACACCAGATAGAACAGACCACCGGCTTTTAGTGTCTCTTCCGAAAGATACAGGCAAATGTGGGGTGAACGAAATTGCCTAAGTTTCGAAACGGTGGATTAAACCACCGTCCCCTCGATTGACAGGCTTGCGTTATACCGCGCAACCACCGCTCCCCTCGATTAATCGGTAGACAATGCCTTGATACTGGTGAGTATATTTAGAAAAGTAAGGTAACTGGGATGGTCAACAGAGGTCAACAGATGGACTAACCAGAGCATCTCATTAAAGTTTAAGAGGGCTGCATTGATGGCAGTATCCTAGGCCATTACAACTGTCCAGATTAGCAAACTATTTCAGGCTTCATGGACATCAAATTAATATTTTATCAGAAGTGTTAAACAAAACCATTATTAACAGACTAAAATTGACAATTTGACACTGTACATTCACAAAGTAATATAAAAGGTGCCATGCTTCCATTGGTAATTTACAAGCTGTTTGTGCTCTGTAAACAAATGAAGTGAACTAGTCTGAGAGGACCAGCCAGTCGACAAAGGCTGACAGCTTCTTTGGGCAAAACATTCAGTCTTCACCAGCATGCAGTCTTCATGCAGTTTGTCTTAATAATATACGTGAACAATCTTTAAATATAGCCAGGGGGAAGACATTCCAGCATCTCTGTACATGGTGTCCACGTGACAAAGTAAGTTAGTAGTTGTCTTCCTGGTCACAAAGTCTTGGCATCTTGGCCAGCCACAAGGCAGAGATTGAGTCACTGTACGTGGTTATCATTCCATTTATTCATAATAGTAATCATAACTGTAATTGATTACACTGGCAAAATAATCACACTCATGATTCAAAAACCTTGATGTTGCTCTGATTACAGATACAATACAACTAGGCAGATATGGGTATTCCAAAAAAACTAAATTGTTAGATTTAGCTGGAAGTTACACTGTCTTATGTCAACAAGTACACTGTAGATAGTGTGCATACAATGTCTACATCTTTAGTGATTTCATAATTGGCTATAAACATTTTAAAATGATATTTGTAATAAAAAATATGTGTAATGAGTTAATTTATGGAGCGCAGTAGTGTAGTGAGCAGCACCAGTGGTGGAGAAGTCAACATGGCCACCAGGGCCCAGGTCTGTCACGGGGTCAACATGGCCACCACGGCCCAGGTCTGTCACGGGGTCAACATGGCCACCACGGCCCAGGTCTGTCACGGGGTCAACATGGCCACCACGGCCCAGGTCTGTCACGGGGTCAACATGGCCACCACGGCCCAGGTCTGTCACGCAGTCAACATGGCCACCACGGCCCAGGTCTGTCACGCAGTCAAACATGGCCACCACGGCCCAGGTCTGTCACGCAGTCAAACATGGCCACCACGGCCCAGGTCTGTCACGCAGTCAACATGGCCACCATGGCCCAGGTCTGTCACGCAGTCAAACATGGCCACCACGGCCCAGGTCTGTCACGCAGTCAAACATGGCCACCATGGCCCAGGTCTGTCACGCAGTCAAACATGGCCACCACGGCCCAGGTCTGTCACGCAGTCAAACATGGCCACCACGGCCCAGGTCTGTCACGCAGTCAACAACCAACTAATCGTTTAAAGGACTGTATGCAGCACTACATAAAACTTACCTTTACCTTTTTATTATTTTGCTTACATTGATGAATACAAAAACAAATATGATTACCAAAGAAAATATGTGTAATCGATTATGATTACCCCGGTACCTTGACATGTAATCATGTCTAGTGTAATTATAACTGATTATACCACTAGAGTGTTTGCCCCCACAGTTTGAAGGTAACTTCCCCGGCCTGGCCCTATTGACCCATCCTGTCTATTGTCTCCTACACTTGGTGGTAGCTACCAGTGGGTTGTAAACATGTATTCATGATGGCTCTATTTTTATACCATTATCTTTTTTAAATTACCAACATGAACAAAGGTATCAACAACCTCACCCGAATGCTGTTTATTTAAGCCTTCCTGACACTGTAAATAGATCTGTGTTTTCTTGACACAGAGTTCTGCCGGGGCCACAGACATTCTTTCACCAAGAATGAGTTTATGCAGGCATAGACAAACATGGAATGCATCAGTGATATGATTATGTTCTCCCCAGGTGTCAGCTGATCTGTTCACTGAAACGGAAAGAAAACACTTTCTTACACTGGGTGAAAGTGGCACTTGTTTATTTCACAGGAAGATGGTTACTACATGTTGTTTGGGTTGCTACTAGAATTTATGATCTTATAATCAGCATGACTACTAATAGTTGATGTCATCATGGCCTCTACAATGTACATGTCAATCATCATGGTTATTCTATGTCATCATGGTTATTCTATGTCATCATGGTTACTCTACTGTATGTCAATATGGTCTCTACGGTGTATATGTCAATCATCATAGTTACTCTATGTCATCATGGCCTCTATGGTGTATATGTCAATCATCATAGTTACTCTATGTCATCATGGCCTCTACAGTGTATATATTAATCATCATAGTTACTCTATGTCATCATGGCCTCTACAGTGCATGTCAATCATCATGGTTACTCTATGTCATCATTGCCTCTACGGTGTATATGTCAATCATCATAGTTACTCTATGTCATCATTGCCTCTACAGTGTATAATTATTGTTATTATATCAATCATCACAGTTACTCTATGTCATCATGGCCTCTACAGTGTATGTCAATCATCCTAGTTACTCTATGTCATCATGGCCTCTACGGTGTATATGTCAATCATCATAGTTACTCTATGTCATCATGGCCTCTACAGTGTATATGTCAATCATCCTAGTTACTCTATGTCATCATGGCCTCACGGTGTATATGTCAATCATCATAGTTACTCTATGTCAACGTGGCCTCTACGGTGTATATGTCAATCATCCTAGTTACTCTATGTCATCATGACCTCTACAGTGTATATGTCAATCATCATGGTTACTCTATGTCATCATGGCCTCTACGGTGTATATGTCAATCATCATAGTTACTCTATGTCATCATGGCTTCTACAGTGTATATGTCAATCATCATAGTTACTCTATGTCATCATGGCCTCTACAGTGTATATGTCAATCATCATGGTTATTCTATGTCATCATGGTTATTCTATGTCATCATGGTTACTCTACTGTATGTCAATATGGTCTCTACGGTGTATATGTCAATCATCATAGTTACTCTATGTCATCATGGCCTCTATGGTGTATATGTCAATCATCATAGTTACTCTATGTCATCATGGCCTCTACAGTGCATGTCAATCATCATGGTTACTCTATGTCATCATTGCCTCTACGGTGTATATGTCAATCATCATAGTTACTCTATGTCATCATGGCCTCTACTGTGTATATGTCAATCATCATAGTTACTCTATGTCATCATTGCCTCTACAGTGTATAATTATTGTTATTATATCAATCATCACAGTTACTCTATGTCATCATGGCCTCTACAGTGTATGTCAATCATCCTAGTTACTCTATGTCATCTTGGCCTCTACGGTGTATATGTCAATCATCATAGTTACTCTATGTCATCATGGCCACTACAGTGTATATGTCAATCATCCTAGTTACTCTATGTCATCATGGCCTCACGGTGTATATGTCAATCATCATAGTTACTCTATGTCAACGTGGCCTCTACGGTGTATATGTCAATCATCCTAGTTACTCTATGTCATCATGACCTCTACAGTGTATATGTCAATCATCATGGTTACTCTATGTCATCATGGCCTCTACGGTGTATATGTCAATCATCATAGTTACTCTATGTCATCATGGCTTCTACAGTGTATATGTCAATCATCATAGTTACTCTATGTCATCATGGCCTCTACAGTGTATATGTCAATCATCATGGTTATTCTATGTCATCATGGTTATTCTATGTAAATCATGGTTACTTACTGTATGTAAATATGGTCTCTACAGTGTATATGTCAATCATCATAGTTACTCTATGTCATCATGGCCTCTATGGTGTATATGTCAATCATCATGGTTACTCTATGTCATCATGGCCTCTACAGTGTATATGTCAATCATCATGGTTACTCTATGTCATCATGGCCTCTACGGTGTATATGTCAATCATCATAGTTACTCTATGTCATCATGGCCTCTAAGTGTATATGTCAATCATCATAGTTACTCTATGTCATCATTGCCTCTACAGTGTAAAATTATTGTTAATAAAATCATAGTTACTCTATGTCATCATGGCCTCTACAGTGAAATGTCAATCATCCTAGTTACTCTATGTCATCTGGCCTCTACGGTGTATATGTCAATCATCATAGTTACTCTATGTCATCATGGCCCTACAGTGTATATGTCAATCATCCTAGTTACTCTATGTCATCATGGCCTCACGGTGTATATGTCAATCATCATAGTTACTCTATGTCAACATGGCCTCTACGGTGTATATGTCAATCATCCTAGTTACTCTATGTCATCATGACCTCTACAGTGTATATGTCAATCATCATGGTTACTCTATGTCATCATGGCCTCTACAGTGTATATGTCAATCATCATAGTTACTCTATGTCATCATGGCTTCTACAGTGTATATGTCAATCATCATAGTTACTCTATGTCATCATGGCCTCTACAGTGTATATGTCAATCATCATGGTTACTCTATGTCATCATGGCCTCTACGGTGTATATGTCAATCATCATAGTTACTCTATGACATCATGGCTTCTACAGTGTATATGTCAATCATCATAGTTACTCTATGTCATCATGACCTCTACAGTGTATATGTCAATCATCATGGTTACTCTATGTCATCATGGCCTCTACAGTGTATATGTCAATCATCATGGTTTCTCTCTTGTCCCGACTACTGTAGCCTGTAACAGCTTTCTCAGATTGTGAATTACCACATTCTCTAGGCAAAGAACCCATTATCTTTAAATATGTTACATTTACTTTCTTTGAAGAATAAATGTTTTCATTTTGAATGACTTAACTTAACACTTAACACCACAACTAGAGTGAGAATAGCACAAATAGTGTAGTTAATCAGACTATGTGGCTACTGTAGCTTCACAATACGTTACATTCCAACACGTCCCCATGTGGATAAAGGGTGTCATCAACGAGTCATCAAATGTCATTATCTGCAGCAATGGATCCAATAACACCTACAACTGTACTTTGTCCTAGATGTCAATCAGATGTTGCGTTGTGATATCACCTGTCAGCATCTATACCACTTACAGTGTGGTATCATCTAACACAGCTCAACTTGCAAGTACTGCCCAGCAAATGTTTTATTTATTTCATCATGCGCTTCAACTTCACTCAGTAGAAGATCTTTCTATAAGATCAATAAAACTGTATATGACATTTAACATTAAACTCAGTGTATAACAGTAATTAAGCTTTATACATATATAATATGTAAACTAGCGAGTTGGGCTAATAGGGTCACCTCAGTATTCAGGTCACTTTTTCTAGTCACATGAATGGCTTTAGTAGTGAGATTCTACTACGAATTTAATTAGAAATTAAAAATTATAACAATAAAACATATATTAATAAAATAAACACATCCCGATGGCTTACTCACTGGCTACACCAGCTATTTAGCATGTGTTATGACAGAGGTCGTCTTGAGGTCATCTCCTTTCGCAAGGTCTGCTGTTGTCCTCAGCTACTGTTGCTGTTTCTGATGACAATTCTGTTTAGACCATCATGGTGACATCATCTGTCTAGACCATCATGGTGACATCATCTGTCTAGACCATCATGGTGACATCATCTGTCTAGACCATCATGGTGACATCATCTGTCTAGACCATCATGGTGACATCGTCTGTCTAGACCATCATGGTGACATCATCTGTCTAGACCATCATGGTGACAACGTCTGTCTAGACCATCATTGTGACATCATCTGTCTAGACCATCATGGTGACAACGTCTGTCTAGACCATCATGGTGACATCATCTGTCTAGACCATCATGGTGACATCATCTGTCTAGACCATCAAGGTGACATCATCTGTCTAGACCATCATGGTGACATCATCTGTCTAGACCATCATGGTGACATCATCTGTCTAGACCATCATGGTGACATCATCTGTCTAGACCATCATGGTGACAACGTCTGTCTAGACCATCATGGTGACATCATCTGTCTAGACCATCATGGTGACATCATCTGTCTAGACCATCATGGTGACATCATCTGTCTAGACCATCAAGATGACATCATCTGTCTAGACGACCATGGTGACATCATCTGTCTAGACCATCAATATGACATCATCTGTCTAGACCATCATGGTGACATCATCTGTCTAGACCATCAACATGACATCATCTGTTTAGACCAAAATGATGACATCATCTGTCTAGACCATAATGATGACATAATCTTTCTAGACCATCATGATGACATCACCTGTCTAGACCATCATGGTGACATCACATGTCTAGACCATCTGATGGCATCACCTGTTAAGACCATCATCGTTACAGCATCTGTCTAGACCATCATGGTGACATAACTTGTTTAGATCATCATTGTGACATCATCTGACTAGACAATCATGATGACATAATTTGTCTACACCATCATGATGATATCATCTGTCTACACCATCATGGTGACATTATGTGTCTAGACTATCATGATGACATCATCTTCATCGGTGCTCTGCACTTGCCCCAACAACCTCCACATTTTCCGTCAGCCACACCAACTATCCTCCTAAGTAAGCGGAAGAGTTTGATGTCAATAAAAACAACCAGCATTTTAATACATGAGCAATGTATCAGCTTTGAACTATCTGCGAACCTCTGAAGGGAGGCAGACTGTTGTCAGAAAAATTACTCAGGCCATATTGAGGAGTTTATACAAGAGCTGCCACGTTGCAACTAATTGGGCAGCAATGAGACAAGTCTGGATCGCAGGATCGTGTCAGCAAATAACTTGAGCTGCATTCAGCTGTTGGTCATGTTTAGATCGGGTCTAGAAGAGCCACAGTGTGACTGGACTTGACGACTCACACATGTAAGTAAATAACTGCAGCTTGTAAGACATAATACAGAGAGGGCAGGGGTGGGTGGCAGGGCGGGGCAGGGGTGTGGACAGGGCAGGAGTGTGGACAGGGCAGGACAGTGTGGACAGGGCAGGAGTGTGGACAGGGCAGGACAGTGTGGACAGGGCAGGAGTGTGGACAGGGCAGGACAGTGTGGACAGGGCAGGCAGGAGTGTGGACAGGGCAGGAGTGTGGACACGGCAGGACAGGGCAGGAGTGTGGACAGGGCAGGAGTGTGGACACGGCAGGACAGGGCAGGAGTGTGGACACGGCAAGGACAGGGCAGGAGTGTGGACACGGCAGGACAGGGCAGGAGTGTGGACAGGGCAGGAGTGTGGACAGGGACAGGAAGTGTGGACAGGGCAGGATGTGGACAGGCAGGACAGGGCAGGGCAGGGCAGGAGTGTGGACACGGCAGGACAGGGCAGGAGTGTGGACAGGGCAGGAGTGTGGACACGGCAGGACAGGGCAGGAGTGTGGACAGGGCAGGACGGGCAGGGTAGGACAGGGCAGGAGGGACAGGGGCAGGAGTGTGGACACGGCAGGACAGGGCAGGAGTGTGGACACGGCAGGACAGGGCAGGAGTGTGGACACGGCAGGACAGGGCAGGAGTGTGGACAGGGCAGGAGTGTGGACACGGCAGGACAGGGCAGGAGTGTGGACAGGGCAGGAGTGTGGACACGGCAGGACAGGGCAGGAGTGTGGACAGGGCAGGATGTGGACACGGCAGGACAGGGCAGGAGTGTGGACAGGGCAGGAGTGTGGACACGGCAGGACAGGGCAGGAGTGTGGACAGGGCAGGAGTGTGGACAGGGCAGGACAGGGCAGGAGTGTGGACAGGCAGACAGGGCAGGAGTGTGGACACGGCAGGACAGGGCAGGAGTGTGGACAGGGCAGGGTCAGGGCAGGAGTGTGGACACGGCAAGGACAGGGCAGGAGTGTGGACAGGGCAGGATGTGGACAGGGCAGGAGTGTGGACAGGCAGAGCAGGCGGGGTGTGGACAGGCAGGACAGGGCAGGAGTGTGGACACGGCAGGACAGGGCAGGAGTGTGGACAGCGGGGCAGGCAGGGCAGGAGTGTGGACGCAGCGGGCAGGAGACAGGGCAGGGCAGTGTGGACACGGCAGGACAGGGCAGGAGTGTGGACAGGGCAGGAGTGTGGACACGGCAAGACAGGGCAGGAGTGTGGACACGGCAGGACAGGGCAGGAGTGTGGACAGGGCAGGCGGGATGTGGACAGGGCAGGAGGTGTGGACACGGCAGACAGGGCAGGAGTGTGGACACGGCAAGACAGGGCAGGAGTGTGGACACGGCAGGACAGGGCAGGAGTGTGGACAGGCAAGACAGGGCAGGAGTGTGGACACGGCAAGACAGGGCAGGAGTGTGGACACGGCAAGACAGGGCAGGAGTGTGGACAGGCAAGACAGGGCAGGAGTGTGGACACGGCAGGACAGGGCAGGAGTGTGGACAGGGCAGGAGTGTGGACAGGCAAGACAGGGCAGGAGTGTGGACACGGCAAGACAGGGCAGGAGTGTGGACACGGCAAGACAGGGCAGGAGTGTGGACAGGGCAGGAGTGTGGACACGGCAAGACAGGGCAGGAGTGTGGACACGGCAAGACAGGGCAGGAGTGTGGACACGGCAAGACAGGGCAGGAGTGTGGACACGGCAAGACAGGGCAGGAGTGTGGACACGGCAAGACAGGGCAGGAGTGTGGACACGGCAAGACAGGGCAGGAGTGTGGACACGGCAAGACAGGGCAGGAGTGTGGACACGGCAAGACAGGGCAGGAGTGTGGACACGGCAAGACAGGGCAGGAGTGTGGACAGGGCAGGGCAGGGCAGGGCAGGGCAGGGCAGGGCAGGGCAGGGCAGGGCAGGGCAGGGCAGGGCAGGGCAGGGCAGGGCAGGATGGCCACCAGTTCCCCCATGATTGTGGTGCACAGATATGTATATATGTGCACACATACACACATATATAATATACAAATATATATATTATACAAAACTTGTTCAATCTGTTATATAGTAGTGCCTTGTTAATTAGATTATTAACATGCACTTTACACAGCGGCTTAGTTTCTGTTGGATTCCACATGTAACACTGAAGCACTGCAAGTGGAATGAGTATCTTCAAAGATACCAAATATTGTCATTTGTTTATGTGCCTCTTCATAGCACAGATTAGATGGCACATTTGTGCCTGGTCAAGTATTTACTCCACATGGTTGACACACTGAACACTTTTGCATGAAATATTTGTCATTTCATATATTATATCATAATTTATTTTGTGAAAGTAAAGTCAGATTTAGTTGTTTTTATAATAGGCCTGGATAGACTTTTTACATATGTAGTTAACATAGTATATTAGTGCTTGGCTGGTGTTTCTGATAGTGCAAATCATGTTTGTACAATTGTGTAACTTTTTCTGTAACTTGTCTAATAACATACCATTTTCACAGTTTACTAAGTATATAATTATACATGACAAAAGCTGTGCTTATAGACACCAGGCTAAATTAGACTAGAAGGACATTGTCACAGGTGATTACAACTGTGTTTTACATGGCAGTTAATTAATTCCTATTTTAGGGCTGGATTAGGGGATCATGTTTCAGGGTCACTCCACCCCTGTCATGGGGCACACAGCGGGGTGACTAGCTGCACAAGTCTCACCCCCAGTGACAACCCCTGTATACCATCTTAAGACCATTTTAATTGTATAGTCTCCCTTTGTACTTTAAAGGTAGCCATAATTATTTGAAATATAATGCATTTATGTGTAGCTATGAAAACAATTATATTTAGATCATTGAGAGTTTCCAACATAAACGTGTGGATATCATATTCTCATTATTATGGTTATCTTAGAGGTAGCTGTCATGTCACGCCATGTATTCTGGGTTTTGTGACCCATGACGAGATATAATTATAAAAAACCTCAAAACACACTTCTTTGAAATGGCATTAATTTCTACTATATATATTTGGTGGACCCGAACTCCATGCAATAGTGGCTCCTCTCTGTCCCCATATAATCATGTTGTGTGTTGAATTTTCAAGGATATAGATGCTATAGAAGTCTTACAATTACTAATACTTGTATGTAATGTGTAATAGATTGTAAATTATAAGCTAACATCCAACTAGTCACATATTGGATACATTTCTGGGGATAACTGTGTAACAGATGCCCAGAATATATAGGCCTACTACCACAGCGAGCTTGTTGAAAGCGTCTGCTTTTCAAAGGACTGATCTCTTCAGAAATGTTGAACTGATGCAATTCTGCGTGATTTGGAATAACATTGTCAAATTGAGGTAATTATCTGGGGTTAGTAACTTCGTATAGCAGTCAAAATGCTGAAAAGGCTGCTGCTAAGTAGAGCAGGAATGCTGTTGAAATGTACACAGCTGGAAGGTGCCCACCTACAACCCCTAGTCTTCAGTTGTCTGTGCCACACAGCATACAACATGCACAGTGATGACAGTGTGCAGAAATGCAGTGCTCCAGTTTACTCAGCTTTCATCTCTCTGCGCCATCGCAAAAAACTATGCAGTAAAAACAGCTAAACGAGTTAAATAAAAAAGTTAAGTATTTATACCATATCGAGGACAGGTGGACTTTCAGTGAGGGAAACAAGGCGCTGTCACGCCAGTCATCTGTGCACAGTTCATTTAACATGAATTGTAAACATATTTTGCTGCACATAGATGTTAAAGGTCACCAATGTCTACATTGTCATATGTTGATACGTCATTTGCAATCTCTCTCTACATGGTTTTCAGTTTTTGCAGAATGTATCACCCAAAGCACCCACTCTTCTGAATCTTTCACGTTTGTATCCCCTCCCAGATTCACCCACCCTCTATGGTATGTGCTCTTCATCTTCATTGCAGTCTTCTTTCATGATGTATTTCACTGAAAGTATATATTAGTTCATGTATTTTAACCATGCCAGCAATTTGTGTTTACAAATTTCACTCAAGATCCATTTTTGCTCTGTGATTTAGCACATTTCTGTGACCGGTACTTTAATATTAATTAAACCACAAATTACTTATTTATAAGGGATGCTTCACAACAAACTTTCACAATAATAATAGGGCTAAGAACCTGTGATTTTGAAAACTGAATGATGCATTCAAAATCCAACTCTGTCTCCTTCTGGACTTGCATCAAGGCTATGACCGAGATGCCCTCAGTTGTCATTTTAGAGTGCAAACAGTTCTTGAGAGGCCACATTGTCCTGAAAGAGCGCCGTGCATGGCTGTCGAAACAGACATCACCATCAGTATGACGACTGCAGTGTACATGTTTGGCGTAGGTTGAGATTGATATCTTAAATCGAGTTGTTAAGTGTGTCTGGTCTCTCAGCGACATTCAAAATTTCTCATCTTGTCTTCCAGCGACCCACTTCGTTTTGTAATTGACGCAATCTCCAGGCACGTCGTCTTCGAACACTTTTGTACAGCTGGACTAATCTTGCTGGTGTCAGATACACCAGTTGTTTCGGTGTGATGTACTGAGCCGTGGAGCGATCTTGAGCCACTAAGAGTCATGTGTTCATTTCTTGCAGTAAGTGGTCCATGAATGGTAAGTACATCGCCCTCTTCATCAGTGGGAACATTTTCGCGGTGTCTTTGTTTTCCAGCACGGCTTGCTCGGTTGAACTTCGAATTTCGTTGCCAGTTCCACAGCGCCTTCATATAATGTTGGCCCCCCTATTCCACATCTTTCAATCTGCCCTTTGCTGTCTCCACGAGGGCACATTGTTTAGCTTGGAAGCAGGCGTTGGAGTACATACTCAATCGTTGCTAATGTGATGATGAAGTCAAACCTTAGGATTGACAACATCCTGACTTTGCCATCCCCATCAGCTTTCAGATATTCCAGAGCAGACATAACTGTGAAGGCAACTTGAATGTGTACAGAACAGACATAACTGTGAAGGTGACTTGAATGTGTACAGAACAGACATAACTGTGAAGGTGACTTGAATGTGTACAGAGCAGACATAACTGTGAAGGCGACTTGAATGTGTACAGTGCAGACATAACTGTGAAGGCGACTTGAATGTGTACAGAGCAGACAAAACTGTGAAGGCGACTTGAATGTGTACAGAGCAGACAACTGTGAAGGCGACTTGAATGTGTACAGTGCAGACATAACTGTGAAGGCGACTTGAATGTGTAAAGTGCAGACATAACTGTGAAGGCGACTTGAATGTGTACAGTGCAGACATAACTGTGAAGGTGACTTGAATGTGTACAGTGCAGACAACTGTGAAGGTGACTTGAATGTGTACAGTGCAGACAAACTGTGAAGGTGACTTGAATGTGTACAGTGCAGACATAACTGTGAAGGTGACTTGAATGTGTACAGTGCAGACATACTGTGAAGGTGACTTGAATGTGTACAGTGCAGACATAACTGTGAAGGTGACTTGAATGTGTACAGAGCAGAAATAACTGTGAAGGTGACTTGAATGTGTACAAGCAGACATATGTAGCACTTATGTGTAAGGCAGACTTAATGTGAACAAAGTGACATGAGACATAACTGTGAAGGTGACTTGAATGTGTACAGAGCAGACAACTGTGAAGGTGACTTGAATGTGTACAGAGCAGACAACTGTGAAGGTGACTTGAATGTGTACAGTGCAGACATAACTGTGAAGGTGACTTGAATGTGTACAGAGCAGACAACTGTGAAGGTGACTTGAATGTGTACAGAGCAGACAACTGTGAAGGTGACTTGAATGTGTACAGTGCAGACATAACTGTGAAGGTGACTTGAATGTGTACAGAGCAGACATAACTGTGAAGGTGACTTGAATGTGTACAGAGCAGAAATAACTGTGAAGGTGACTTGAATGTGTACAGTGCAGACATAACTGTGAAGGCGACTTGAATGTGTACAGTGCAGACATAACTGTGAAGGTGACTTGAATGTATACAGAGCAGACAACTGTGAAGGTGACTTGAATGTGTACTGAACAGACATAACTGTGAAGGTGACTTGAATGTGTACAGTGCAGACATAACTGTGAAGGTGACTTGAATGTGTACAGTGCAGACATAACTGTGAAGGTGACTTGAATGTGTACAGTGCAGACATAACTGTGAAGGTGACTTGAATGTGTACAGTGCAGACATAACTGTGAAGGTGACTTGAATGTGTACAGTGCAGACAACTGTGAAGGTGACTTGAATGTGTACAGTGCAGACATAACTGTGAAGGTGACTTGAATGTGTACAGAGCAGACATAACTGTGAAGGTGACTTGAATGTGTACAGTGCAGACATAACTGTGAAGGTGACTTGAATGTGTACAGTGCAGACATAACTGTGAAGGTGACTTGAATGTGTACAGAGCAGACAACTGTGAAGGTGACTTGAATGTGTACAGAGCAGACAACTGTGAAGGTGACTTGAATGTGTACAGTGCAGACATAACTGTGAAGGTGACTTGAATGTGTACAGAGCAGACAACTGTGAAGGTGACTTGAATGTGTACTGAACAGACATAACTGTGAAGGTGACTTGAATGTGTACAGTGCAGACATAACTGTGAAGGTGACTTGAATGTGTACAGTGCAGACATAACTGTGAAGGTGACTTGAATGTGTACAGTGCAGACATAACTGTGAAGGTGACTTGAATGTGTACAGTGCAGATATAACTGTGAAGGTGACTTGAATGTGTACAGTGCAGACATAACTGTGAAGGTGACTTGAATGTATACAGAGCAAACATAACTGTGAAGGTGACTTGAATGTGTACAGAGCAGACAACTGTGAAGGCGACTTGAATGTGTACAGTGCAGACATAACTGTGAAGGCGACTTGAATGTGTACAGTGCAGACATAACTGTGAAGGCGACTTGAATGTGTACAATGCAGAAATAACTGTGAAGGCGACTTGAATGTGTACAGTGCAGACATAACTGTGAAGGCGACTTGAATGTGTACAGTGCAGACATAACTGTGAAGGTGACTTGAATGTGTACAGAGCAGACATAACTGTGAAGGTGACTTGAATGTGTACAGAACAGACATAACTGTGAAGGTGACTTGAATGTGTACAGAGCAGACAACTGTGAAGGTGACTTGAATGTGTACAGAACAGAGATAACTGTGAAGGTGACTTGAATGTGTACAGTGCATATATAACTGTGAAGGTGACTTGAATGTGTACAGTGCAGACATAACTGTGAAGGTGACTTGAATGTGTACACGCAGTGCAGACATAACTGTGAAGGTGACTTGAATGTGTACACGCAGTGCAGACATAACTGTGAAGGTGACTTGAATGTGTACACGCAGTGCAGACATAACTGTGAAGGTGACTTGAATGTGTACAGTGCAGACATAACTGTGAAGGTGACTTGAATGTGTACACGCAGTGCAGACATAACTGTGAAGGTGACTTGAATGTGTACACGCAGTGCAGACATAACTGTGAAGGTGACTTGAATGTGTACACGCAGTGCAGACATAACTGTGAAGGTGACTTGAATGTGTACAGAGTGCAGACATAACTGTGAAGGTGACTTGAATGTGTACAGTGCAGACATAACTGTGAAGGTGACTTGAATGTGTACAGTGCAGACATAACTGTGAAGGTGACTTGAATGTGTACAGTGCAGACATAACTGTGAAGGTGACTTGAATGTGTACAGTGCAGACATAACTGTGAAGGTGACTTGAATGTGTACAGTGCAGACATAACTGTGAAGGTGACTTGAATGTGTACAGTGCAGACATAACTGTGAAGGTGACTTGAATGTGTACAGTGCAGACATAACTGTGAAGGTGACTTGAATGTGTACACGCAGTGCAGACATAACTGTGAAGGTGACTTGAATGTGTACAGTGCAGACATAACTGTGAAGGCGACTTGAATGTGTACAGTGCAGACATAACTGTGAAGGTGACTTGAATGTGTACAGTGCAGACATAACTGTGAAGGTGACTTGAATGTGTACAGTGCAGACATAACTGTGAAGGTGACTTGAATGTGTACAGTGCAGACATAACTGTGAAGGTGACTTGAATGTGTACAGTGCAGACATAACTGTGAAGGTGACTTGAATGTGTACACGCAGTGCAGACATAACTGTGAAGGTGACTTGAATGTGTACAGTGCAGACATAACTGTGAAGGTGACTTGAATGTGTACAGTGCGTTGACACAACTGACCCATCTCGTCTCACAAAGCGACTGAAGTTTGGTTTTGTTATTCATGCCAGCTTTAGCTTCTAATCTTGTCCATGGCCATAGCCTAGTGAAATAATATGTCCGGCTGCTCCATTGCCAGGATACCCTACAGGCGGATGTCTGGAAACTTAACACAGTGTTGTTGAAATGTTGACAAATTGTTCCAAGTGACTGATGACGTTTTCGCCAAAGGCTATGAACATATCTGGGCATCCTCTGGGTATCATTTGAAGTGGGCATTTTGTGGTTTCCTTATTATACAGATGTGGAAGCACGTGGGCACGTGCGCACGTACATGTGCGTACGGCTAGCTACGCCCCTGGAGGACATTATTACTTATCTAAATTTCATCATGTTTAACTCACCATTTCGGAAGTTTTTCTTTTTTTTACTTTATAAGCAGATTCACTGAACCACAGTTGCAACCTTATATTCCTGAATTAAAACATTCTGAGACCTATAGTAACCCAACAGTGTACTAAGGACATCACGGACACAATTGAGAGCACTGAAGTGCACATCCATCAGCTATTTTTGTTAAGCTGCAGTTATTTTGTTCACTTAGCGGGTCTAATTGAGGCCACTCAGCTGTCTGAGTGAGCCTCTGGCTCTAGACACTCACTGGTGTTACTTCTCAAGCCTCCATCACAGACTTGACAAAGTTGTGTGGCTGGTCACCAGCCCAATGCACACCGGAAGCAGGACATAAATAGCAACGTGTGTTTTCGAGCTCATTTAAGACCACACGTCAGTCTAGGAGGGCCCAATTTGAGCCCCAGTTGTACCAAGAGTCTGGCGTCTGTTGTTTCTTGGCTAAAGTGTAGACATACCCAATGATGTTTTTAGACAATATGGAATATGTCAATTAGAGTTAGCAAATATATTATACATAGGAAGTATCTAATAAGAAATTGTTCTATGGTTTAAATACAATATTTAATAAATGTTTGTCATAAAATATTTAATAAATACTTCCATTGTTAAGCCATATCGCATTCTTACATTTAAATTGACCCGGGCACTGGCTGCATAAACATGTGACCTGGGCACTGGCTGCACCAACATGTGACCCTGGCACTGGCTGCACCAGCATGTGACCTGGGCACTGGCTGCACCAACATGTGACCCTGGCACTGGCTGCACCAACATGTGACCCTGGCACTGGCTGCACCAACATGTGACCCTGGCACTGG
The DNA here is from genome assembly GCA_025642075.2 of Ridgeia piscesae. Taxonomy (NCBI): domain Eukaryota; kingdom Metazoa; phylum Annelida; class Polychaeta; order Sabellida; family Siboglinidae; genus Ridgeia; species Ridgeia piscesae. The sequence continues at coordinate 388,989 of JAODUO010000233.1, read as the reverse complement.
CTGCACCAACATGTGACCCTGGCACTGGCTGCACCAACATGTGACCCTGGCACTGGCTGCACCAACATGTGACCCTGGCACTGGCTGCACCAACATGTGACCCTGGCACTGGCTGCACCAACATGTGACCTGGGCACTGGCTGCACCAACATGTGACCCTGGCACTGGCTGCACCAACATGTGACCCCTGGCACTGGACTGGCACCAAACATGTGACCCTGGCACTGGCTGCACCAACATGTGACCCTGGCACTGGCTGCACCAACATGTGACCCTGGCACTGGCTGCACCAACATGTGACCCTGGCACTGGCTGCACCAACATGTGACCGGCACTGGCTGCATAAACATGTGACCTGTGCACTGGCTGCACCAACATGTGACCCTGGCACTGGCTGCACCAACATGTGACCCTGGCACTGGCTGCACCAACATGTGACCCTGCCACTGGCTGCACCAACATGTGACCCTGGCACTGGCTGCACCAACATGTGACCCTGGCACTGGCTGCACCAACATGTGACCCTGGCACTGGCTGCACCAACATGTGACCCTGGCACTGGCTGCACCAACATGTGACCCTGGCACTGGCTGCACCAACATGTGACCCTGGCACTGGCTGCACCAACATGTGACCTGGGCACTGGCTGCACCAACATGTGACCCTGGCACTGGCTGCACCAACATGTGACCTGGGCACTGGCTGCACCAACATGTGACCCTGGCACTGGCTGCACCAACATGTGACCTGGCACTGGCTGCACCAACATGTGACCCTGGCACTGGCTGCACCAACATGTGACCCTGGCACTGGCTGCACCAACATGTGACCCTGGGCACTGGCTGCACCAACATGTGACCCTGGCACTGGCTGCACCAACATGTGACCTGGGCACTGGCTGCACCAACATGTGACCCTGGCACTGGCTGCACCAACATGTGACCCTGGCACTGGCTGCACCAACATGTGACCCTGGCACTGGCTGCACCAACATGTGACCTGGGCACTGGCTGCACCAACATGTGACCCTGGCACTGGCTGCACCAACATGTGACCTGGGCACTGGCTGCACCAACATGTGACCCTGGCACTGGCTGCACCAACATGTGACCCTGGCACTGGCTGCACCAACATGTGACCCTGGCACTGGCTGCACCAACATGTGACCCTGGCACTGGCTGCACCAACATGTGACCCTGGCACTGGCTGCACCAACATGTGACCTGGCACTGGCTGCACCAACATGTGACCCTGGCACTGGCTGCACCAACATGTGACCCTGGCACTGGCTGCACCAACATGTGACCCTGGCACTGGCTGCACCAACATGTGACCCTGGCACTGGCTGCACCAACATGTGACCCTGGCACTGGCTGCACCAACATGTGACCCTGCACTGGCTGCACCAACATGTGACCCTGGCACTGGCTGCACCAACATGTGACCCTGGCACTGGCTGCACCAACATGTGACCCTGGCACTGGCTGCACCAACATGTGACCCTGGCACTGGCTGCACCAACATGTGACCCTGGCACTGGCTGCACCAACATGTGACCCTGCACTGGCTGCACCAACATGTGACCCTGGCACTGGCTGCACCAACATGTGACCTGGGCACTGGCTGCACCAACATGTGACCCTGGCACTGGCTGCACCAACATGTGACCCTGGCACTGGCTGCACCAACATGTGACCCTGGCACTGGCTGCACCAACATGTGACCCTGGCACTGGCTGCACCAACATGTGACCCTGCCACTGGCTGCACCAACATGTGACCCTGGCACTGGCTGCACCAACATGTGACCCTGGCACTGGCTGCACCAACATGTGACCCTGCCACTGGCTGCACCAACATGTGACCCTGCCACTGGCTGCACCAACATGTGACCCTGTCACTGGCTGCACCAACATGTGACCCTGGCACTGGCTGCACCAACATGTGACCCTGGCACTGGCTGCACCAACACGCCTGTGATGACACAACTAGAAAGAACTGAGGAATGTCTACCAAGGCCCACTTGTTGTTTTTGTGGTGTGGCTGTCATTTGACACCGAGATTTGACACAGTGACCTGGGTGAGGGTGGATGGGGTGTAGCTACTGATGTAGTCACTGATGTAGTCACGTCACGTCACGTCACGTCACGTCACGTCACGTCACGGTCACGTGTCACATCACATGCCAACCCACTTCATCTGTATTTGATGTTTAACTTTACTAATCAGGATAAAGTGTCATGTCAACTTAAATAACCAGGCACCCATAATTCCAGTCTCTTCACAGAGGCGCATCCATTATCCATGCATCCCACATGGCCCACCCATCCACCCGCCCACCCACCCACCCAACTGCCCACTGGGCCAGCCGTCTAATTAACAGACATAATTAACAAATCTGTTTTTTGCTAAACTAGAACTTTGACCTATATATATATATGGTTCACTTATAAAAGCTATTTCATGAATCCTATATTGGCTTTGGAATTATTACAATCACTCATTAGCCTACATTGACATAAAGAAATGCATTCATTTCACTGCCAAGAAATGTCATTGTGCTACTTGACACACCGAGAACAAATTACTGTGGCTTTTCCCAGTAACAGATAACCTTAAATTGCGCCACACAAATATACACATAGACAATAAGCAGAGTTACAATTTGGTTCTAATAACAACTCCACTTGACACACTGTGTTTTGTCTTGTCAACAACCTGATCAACTACGAGCAGGGACATGTTTTATCAAGTCAGTGTTTCCTACACTAACCATGCTCCTATGTGTGTCCCCAACCACCCAGACACAGCCAACTGTATACCTGAGACACAAACACATCTGGTGACTTGAAACTGAATCTATAGTGCTCAGCACCTGCATGTCATCTGAATGCTCTTGTTGCCTGTTCTTAACTAGAAGTGTTCAGATGTCAACAACATTATGAAAGCTGTACACCCTGTACTCAGATTCACTGGCACTTTATTACTACCCTCTGAACTAGCAGATGTAAAGTAGTGATCTGTCCCCTACCGTGCTCATACCTGGCCGCAACCAGCATTCCACACGATGAAATCTGATGGATGATTTCATCTACTGATACTGACTGGCAGTAGCTCCCTCTGGTGTACACTTGTTACTACAAGTGGTTCCGTCGTGTTCATTGCCCCGTGTAGTTACCCCTGTAGGGACAACGATTCATGTATGCAGGTGAGTGGATTCTGTTTATACATTGTGCCTTAAATGTAGTCCTTACGACAACATAGTGGCCACTCATCTCATGTCTTGGTAGCCATGCTCCCACAAGCCTGTCGGCAGCAGTCACACTGGCAGTGTGACATGGGGGCTGGAGTCAACTGTCAGTGTGACGTGGAGGCTGGAGTCAACCGTCAGTGTGACATGGAGGCTGGAGTCAACTGTCAGTGTGACGTGGAGGCTGGAGTCAACTGTCAGTGTGACGTGGAGGCTGGAGTCAACTGTCAGTGCGACATGGAGACTGGAGTCAACCGTCAGTGTGACGTGGAGGCTGGAGTCAACTGTCAGTGTGACGTGGAGGCTGGAGTCAACCATCAGTGTGACGTGTAGGCTGGAGTCAATCGTCAGTGTGACATGGAGGCTGGAGTCAACCGTCAGTGTGACATGGAGGCTGGAGTCAACTGTCAGTGTGACATGGAGGCTGGAGTCAACCGTCAGTGTGACATGGAGGCTGGAGTCAACTGTCAGTGTGACATGGAGGCTGGAGTCAACTGTCAGTGCGATATGGAGGCTGGAGTCGACAGTCAGTGCAACGTGGAGGCTGGAGTCGACAGTCAGTGCAACGTGGAGGCTGGAGTCAACTGTCAGTGTGACGTGGAGGCTGGAGTCAACCGTCAGTGTGACGTGGAGGCTGGAGTCAACCGTCAGTGACATGGAGGCTGGAGTCAACCGTCAGTGTGACATGGAGGCTGGAGTCAACCGTCAGTGTGACATGGAGGCTGGAGTCAACCGTCAGTCATGACATGGAGGCTGGAGTCAACCGTCAGTGTGACATGGAGGCTGGAGTCAACCGTCAGTGTGACATGGAGGCTGGAGTCAACCGTCAGTGTGACATGGAGGCTGGAGTCAACCGTCAGTGTGACGTGGAGGCTGGAGTCAACCATCAGTGACATGGAGGCTGGAGTCAACCGTCAGTGTGACATGGAGGCTGGAGTCAACTGTCAGTGTGACATGGAGGCTGGAGTCAACTGTCAGTGTGACATGGAGGCTGGAGTCAACTGTCAGTGTGACATGGAGGCTGGAGTCAACCGTCAGTGTGACATGGAGGCTGGAGTCAACTGTCAGTGTGACATGGAGGCTGGAGTCAACCGTCAGTCATGACATGGAGGCTGGAGTCAACTGTCAGTGTGACGTGGAGGCTGGAGTCAACCGTCAGTGTGACATGGAGGCTGGAGTCAACTGTCAGTGTGACATGGAGGCTGGAGTCAACTGTCAGTGTGACGTGGAGGCTGGAGTCAACCATCAGTGTGACATGGAGGCCGGAGTCAACAGTCAGTGTGACGTGGAGGCTGGAGTCAACCGTCAGTGTGACATGGAGGCTGGAGTCAACTGTTAGTGTGACATGGAGGCTGGAGTCAACCGTCAGTGTGACATGGAGGCTGGAGTCAACCGTCAGTGTGACATGGAGGCTGGAGTCAACTGTCAGTGTGACATGGAGGCTGGAGTCAACTGTCAGTGTGACATGGAGGCTGGAGTCAACCGTCAGTGTGACATGGAGGCTGGAGTCAACTGTCAGTGTGACATGGAGGCTGGAGTCAACCGTCAGTGTGACATGGAGGCTGGAGTCACACTGGCAGTGTGACATGGGGGCTGGAGTCAACTGTCAGTGTGACATGGAGGCTGGAGTCAACCGTCAGTGTGACGTGGAGGCTGGAGTCAACTGTCAGTGTGACGTGGAGGCTGGAGTCAACTGTCAGTGCGACATGGAGACTGGAGTCAACCGTCAGTGTGACGTGGAGGCTGGAGTCAACTGTCAGTGTGACGTGGAGGCTGGAGTCAACCATCAGTGTGACGTGTAGGCTGGAGTCAATCGTCAGTGTGACATGGAGGCTGGAGTCAACCGTCAGTGTGACATGGAGGCTGGAGTCAACCGTCAGTGTGACATTGGAGGCTGGAGTCAACCGTCAGTGTGACATGGAGGCTGGAGTCAACTGTCAGTGTGACATGGAGGCTGGAGTCAACCGTCAGTGTGACGTGGAGGCTGGAGTCAACTGTCAGTGTGACATCGAGGCTGGAGTCAACTGTCAGTGCGATATGGAGGCTGGAGTCGACAGTCAGTGCAACGTGGAGGCTGGAGTCAACTGTCAGTGTGACGTGGAGGCTGGAGTCAACCGTCAGTGTGACATGGAGGCTGGAGTCAACCGTCAGTGTGACATGGAGGCTGGAGTCAACCGTCAGTGTGACATGGAGGCTGGAGTCAACCGTCAGTGTGACATGGAGGCTGGAGTCAACTGTCAGTGTGACGTGGAGGCTGGAGTCAACCGTCAGTGTGACATGGAGGCTGGAGTCAACCGTCAGTGATGACATGGAGGCTGGAGTCAACTGTCAGTGTGACATGGAGGCTGGAGTTAACCGTCAGTGTGACATGGAGGCTGGAGTCAACCGTCAGTGTGACGTGGAGGCTGGAGTCAACCATCAGTGACATGGAGGCTGGAGTCAACCGTCAGTGTGACATGGAGGCTGGAGTCAACTGTCAGTATGACATGGAGGCTGGAGTCAACCGCCAGTGTGACATGGAGGCTGGAGTCAACTGTCAGTGTGACATGGAGGCTGGAGTCAACTGCCAGTGTGACGTGGAGGCTGGAGTCAACCGTCAGTGTGACATGGAGGCCGGAGTCAACAGTCAGTGTGACGTGGAGGCTGGAGTCAACCGTCAGTGTGACATGGAGGCTGGAGTCAACTGTTAGTGTGACATGGAGGCTGGAGTCAACCGTCAGTGTGACATGGAGGCTGGAGTCAACCGTCAGTGTGACATGGAGGCTGGAGTCAACTGTCAGTCATGACATGGAGGCTGGAGTCAACTGTCAGTGTGACAAGGAGGCTGGAGTCAACCGTCAGTGTGACATGGAGACTGGAGTCAACTGTCAGTGTGACGTGGAGGCTGGAGTCAACCGGTAGTGTGACATGGAGGCTGGAGTCAACTGTCAGTGTGACATGGAGGCTGGAGTCAACTGTCAGTGTGACATGGAGGCTGGAGTCAACCGTCAGTGTGACATGGAGGCTGGAGTCTACTGTCAGTGTGACATGGAGGCTGGAGTCAACCGTCAGTGTGACATGGAGGCTGGAGTCAACTGTCAGTGTGACATGGAGGCTGGAGTCAACCGTCAGTGTGACATGGAGGCTGGAGTCAACCGTCAGTGTGACATGGAGGCTGGAGTCAACTGTCAGTGTGACATGGAGGCTGGAGTCAACCGTCAGTGTGACATGGAGGCTGGAGTCAACCGTCAGTGTGACATGGAGGTTGGAGTCAACCGTCAGTGTGACATGGGGGCTGGAGTCAACTGCAGGCTCCACTGCTGTTTACTCACAGCAGGTAATATTGCTGATGGAACTGAGACAACATGGGGTGAACTAAATGCCTCGGGCATGTAGTGACTGCTAGTGTCCATACACTCTTGTTAGTGATTGTGTGTGACACCCTAACCCCTGCTACTCAGTACTACCCTCTATAGTGCCTCTACCCCTATTGCCCCCTACCAGACCAGGGACCACCAGAGAGGTACAGTTGATCTAAGACACCAACAATAGACAGCTGGCTTCAAACAGGCACCTGTAACTCAAAGTGATCTGTTGGGTAGATGAGGTAGATAAGACACAAACACTTCTCCAGGACCCATTCTCCCCAGATCTTTCACACAATCAAATCAATGGGCAGCTGTTTTCCCTAAAATGCAGAACTTGAAAACAATTCCTACCACAAATAATAACATTTAGAAAAGAGCATGTTATTTAAAAAACAAATAGAACATATGATAAAAAAATTTACTTAAAAATCGCAACTAACTGCATATGGCCGTATCATTGATGTTCTCACTGAATGTGACAATTGATTCCATTGATAGGATGTGGTCACAGCAAAATGGTGATCACTCATGTGTGACAATCTGTGATGTCAATATAGACCGCAGTGATTTGTTGACGTCATGATTTGTATTTGTTGATGTGAACTATATATTTCCCATATATAAGTTATAACCCGTGTATTTTGGCAAACCGTTTGTTGGCAAAAATATGTTCTCATTTGACTACAGCAGTTTCCATTATATAAGTTGTGTTTATGTACATTTCAAGATGCCTATGTCCATAGTCCAATAGTCAGTACAACAAGTCAACAGTTTACAATGTAAATAAACATAACATTTTGTTAGTTACTATAATCTGTAGAAATGTTACATCTGTATGGTGCATCTTGGAATGACATTAAAAAAGTGTTAAAAAACAATTCAACTTGTGAGTCAATGAGAATATGAGCAACACATAAATGAGCCGGCATTATTCATATATTCTGTGTCAATCAATTCTAGGAACCTGTCGGGTTCAAACCAATGTCAAAGCTCGGTGCTTATTGGTCAACCTAATCACCATGAATAAGATGTTAGCCTCCTGCTTTGATCAAACCAGACAATTGTATGAAACACATGTGTCTGAACCAATGATAATATATATATATATATATATATATATATATATATATATATATATATATAATATATATATATATATATATATACACACACATATATATATATATATAACATTTAATAATATTGAAGTGTAAAATATAAAATATGAAGCAACTGCTACATGCCTGGCAAATGAAGAATGATACTGGAATTTATATCAGATGCCTGTAAATTGTTGGGGTTATAAGGTTCAGCTGTGTAGACTGGAACCTTGTTCACCCGCTCTCACTTTCATTCTGACAGTCTCACAGCTGACTTAGCTTCACAGTCAATGAAATACCTTGATGGTGACCCCTGATTGAGTAGTTTATCAACACTGACAATTAACTTCATGGAACAAGTCAGTATCAATGTTTTAAGTTACACTCTTCACTCAAGAAGTGTGGTTGAAGAGTTCACGTTTGAATGCTACTGAAATTGTCTTAATTGGTAATTTGGTATAAAAGAATTCCTTGAAGGCATGCAAATTTCAGTGACATTTGACAACCTTTAGTTTAATGAGATTGCCATGTAAAGCCACACATTCCAGAAGAACAAGTGGATAAAGACACTAGTTGCTTATCATCCGTTCAATTGTTTTATCAGATTTATGCTGTGTTTATTTTTAACATACATTCATATTCTGGATGTGACATTATACAGGTGCTAACAAATTAATGTTACATGCTGGTAAAATAAACCGTTTTAAAATGGGTTCTTTTTGTGAACAAACAATACCACAAAGTTCTCTGGCATTTGTGTTTGCCATTGCGTGTTTCTGTCGACACTCGACACTCGACACAGACAGAGGTGAACACAACAATTAATCCCAGGTCACAGTTCGAGCATCATACAATACACTGCAAACTGATGCTGCTGAATAATTAAACATCACATGAATAGCTTGGTGCCATATGTCAGTTTTGATAAACATTGATTTATAACGATTCAGTGACAGTGTGTTGTAAAAACAGCTGCCGTCACTGCAGCAACAACCACCTGGTTCTGTGGGACATTAACTCTGTGAGAAATAACTTGTTCCATTCATAAGATCACACAGATGAGAACCGATTTTGAAGTTTACTGTCCCTAAATAATGTGTTCCTTAGGGCTAAGTAAGGTGTATTTTATATCACATGAATCACAAAACTGTGAACCATAATACACTGTAGTGGTAATTAACCATAATTATTTTAATGTTAGTGAAATCACTGGTAATATGTGACCTGATGTTTTTGTTCCTGTGGTGTTCCTGATATCATAATTGTTTTGTATTATAAGATATAATAGTTAGACATTGTGAACATGTTCATTAGACATCATCATGATGTACAACACAAAGGTGACAGACAGATAACAATTCACATGAATGAAGGAATACAGCAGATATGATGAAACATGACGACACATAGTGAATTACATCAATGTTATGGTACTGTTATGTTGCAGTAAATTCACGAAATATTTCCGTCACATTCTGTTGCCGGACAATGAACCGATACTAGCATACTGGACATTTCTGAACACACTTGCCAATGGCAGCCTTTGATAGTCTGCCTGGCCCTTTTGTAAAACACCACAGGTTGAGTCTTGACGCACGCAGTGGACGCATATAGTGAGTGTGAACACCAAACTGTACTGGGTGAATAAGAGCAGCTTATGTGATGCTAAGTATGTATTTGACTGGGTACTCAAGCTGACAGAGCGCGTAGGGCCGTCACTGTGAGTGCTGAAACATGGCGCACACCTGAAGGCACACTTAGGGGCAACATTACACGAAGAATTCACACCAAATGATTAGGGGTGTTTATGAAAAAACCTGAAAGTTCACGCACCAAGCTTGTTCTACATATATGACGTATGTGAAGACGTGCCGGTGGGAGAGTCGATTTTATCGGCCTCCACACATTCCACCAGTGCTGGCCCCTGGACCAGGGAGAGCTCTGCCGCCAATGTCCGAGACTAACAGTGTAATTAGAAGATATCACATGATGGAACCAGCCCAGGGGAACTAGTGGGCCAAGGTGAAGCCCTCTGTGCCTAGACACAACTCATACTGTCTCTACAAATGTCATTAGGAAGTTAAATGTCAACACTGCCAACATGGTCACAGATGATGGTTGTCATTGTACATTGTCTCCAGTGATTCAGTGTGACAGTCACTTTATGTCAGGGGAGGGTGAAGAGGAGGACTGTGAGTGGGATGGGAGGACTGTGTGAGGGAGGGTGGGGTGGATGGGAGGGAGGGAGGAGGGAGGGAGGGAGATGGGTGGATACAATGTCAGGACAAGACAGAGGAAAGAGACAACAAACTGAAAGCTGCTAACAAAGCCAGTGTTGATCAGCCCTGGACAACGAGGAAAGCAAAGTTGTCTGCAACAAAATACTACTTGTTTCTTGTTACACATTGTTTTAGAGTTGGTTGTATAATCTTCTACAGGCTGATTTAACATCAACAATTTAGCATCCTAACTTATAGCACTGTTATGTTACACTTCACACAATTAAACCGAATCAAAAGCAGTATTGTCACTGGTGAACATAATAACAGAGATACATGTCTTCGTGTCTGGTTAAACTGAATGTTACATCACAATAGGTGGGAAATGACTGATGTGTAGAGTTTGTGCAATACAGTGAACAACACATGGATACTGGGACAAACTGCCTCAGCTAACATATCCAATTATTTCTATTTCAGGCCGCATGTATTGTAATTATAGACTTATGTATCAATGCACATCTATGTTATCGTCAAGGCTACCTACACATATATGTATAAACTTAGTGCATGTATGTATATTTATATACTCATAGAAACAAAGTTGTCTTTGTTCAAAGCACTATGTGCAATAATCATAGAGATTTACTTTTTGGTTTCTCTTTTTTGGAGCTGCAGGGAGGCTGAAAGAGTGCACAGGTCAAACCATGCTCGAGACCTTGTACCCAGGTCAATAGTGCACTTGCTTATTAGGAGCCAGGTGAAAGGGAACCCTCTAGTAATTTATGTCGCTTTTGCAAGAAAGATGCCTGTGCACCTGCGGTTAATGAACTGTGCCTGAAGCTAGTGTTGAGGACGTATCAGACGGCCACTGACATTGTACTTTCTACAACTGATGCCTGCAGACGTTGTGGTGCTAAAAGGGAACAATTTACACCGCAACATTTGTCCAAATACGCAGTATATAAGTGAGAACCGTGGACATTAACAGATGGATGGCAGTGTGAGCCCAGGGACAGGTGAGACCAATGTACACCTGTGTATACTCTACTGTACAGTGTAAGTGGGATGACATCAGCATTAGGTACGGAGGAAAGATATCCCTATGAATTTTGGAACAATACATTTAAGATGTTCTTCAAACATAATCACTAGACTACAGAAGGAATAATGTATGACTAATATGATGCCAATTTATAAATAAATTCTTGATAGAATTTCAAGTAAAACGATGATGTTTAATGATAATAATATATACTGTCAGCAGGAATCATGGACTGATACACTAGTAGGAATTATGCAGTACTTGTCATTTGATAATATCATGTAACCTTTGTAATCTAGCGACTCTAGCTATATTTTGGACGTCTATGCATATTTCAAGTAAAAAAATGGTTTTTCGTTTTTGCACTAAGAAAGCTTCAGCTGCCCCCCCACCTTGGCTAGGCGGTAAAAGGTGGTGGCTTCGGCGGGACAATTCGACAGCGTTTTAAAAACAAACTCCTGAAAGTGCATTGTTGCTGAAATTATATCATTGCGGATGCGACATGCAAGGGTAAACATTGGTCATTTCGGTGTAATTGTCTTACGAACAGTTTTGACAAATTAATAAACTATACTCAAGTTTCCGTGGTACACGACTTTATTAGTTATTACTAAAATAATTGATTATGTTCCCGGCACACACGAGACCTACCAGCTGAGCAAACAGGTACGCGTCCCTGTTTGCTGAGCTGATAGCTCTCGTGTACGCTGCGCTTCTTGTGAGCAAAGTGCAACGCGAGGCAGTGAGCAAAATATTTATCGTATTCTGCCTCGCGAGGGGAAAGTCTCACCGTGTGCGCTGTCAATAAATTGGCAAATGAAAATCCGTAGCGTTTACGGCATTTCAGAAATGGCGACTACACATGACATAGTGAATGATGTCCTGTTAGAAGACAAACTATGGTTGTATTATTCGTGCTTATATGATGTCAGGGCAGCATGTTTTAAAAACAGGGATGTGCGACAGCTGGCAATGGAAGAAATTGACGGTAAAAATATGGTATTAAACGAATCAACGTCCAGTTGGTGGAACTGCCGAAACATTTCAGGATCAATTAATGAATGCTTAGTGTTTGTGGTTACTCTTAATGTGTTAAACATCATGTCGATTTGCTGCCAATTACCCTAAAAATACCAAACACATTGCATCTGTACAAAACTAAGAAAATATACACAAGTGTTCTAAATAATTATTAACCATTTTCAAAAGTAATTATTTTTGATTTGCTACACATGTTTTTGTCACACTACAGTCATGACAGTCACACTGCAGTCATGACTGTCATACGGCAATCATGACAGTCACACCGCAGCCATGACACTCATGCTGCAGTCATGACAGTCACATCACAGTCATGACTGTCACACTGCAGTCATGACTGTCACACTGCAGTCATGACAGTCACACTGCAGTCATGACAGTCACACTGCAGTCATGACTGTCACACTGCAGTCATGACAGTCACACTGCAGTCATGACAGTCACACTGAAGTCATGAGTCACAATGCAGTCATGACAGTCACACTGCAGTCATGACTGTCACACTGAAGTCATGACAGTCACACTGCAGTCATGACAGTCACACTGCAGTCATGACTGTCACACTGCAGTCATGACAGTCACACTGCAGTCATGACAGTCACACTGCAGTCATGACAGTCACACTGCAGTCATGACAGTCACACTGCAGTCATGACAGTCACAGTGCAGTCATGACTGTCTTGCTAAAAGAAACATTATTATAATTGCTATCAAAGATACAATTAATTGATTAATCAATCTCGGTTGTAGCCATATTAATTATATATATATTATATATATATATATATATATATATATATATATATATATTGTCCTACATGTAATTGGAAATCATTTTTAAATTCAAAATAAATCGTTAAACTGTTTCTTAGTCACTTATTTCAATTTTAAGATTAATGTATGTATTTAAATTTATATTTTAACAACATGAAATCCATATGTAAGTTATTCTTCTCTTTATAAAAATTACAAATGCTATTCTTTTTAAATATGAATCCGTCTGTTTGGTCTGTGCTGCCTGGTGTTTGTCATTTTGGTCACGTGCATTAACTAATTCTTATTACAGATATTATTTTAAAGGCAATAAGTTTGTGTATATTGTAAGTGGCACATGTGGAATGAAGTGTTTGTCATGGTTGACGGGAGTACAGAAGGTGTGGCCAGGTGTCCACCCACTCATCCCACCTTCCTTCTTCCTTCCCCATCCCACGCCCCAACTTGTTAGCGAGTCCACTGCTCCCCATTTCAGTAGAACCAGCTTTTTTTTTGGGGGGGGGTTGAGAGTGTCAAGTATATTTTAGGAGCAGTGATACATACTAAGTGCTACAATAGGTTCCTAATTTTTAAAAACCAGTCAAACAGGTTTGTTGTAATTATATCAAGATAAATAATGAGCTTTTGTCTGACCAGGATGTGAATGAATGAAGATTATCATTCTAACATAGTTTTAAACATCCGTATCTTTATCATCATGACTATCACTACCACTCCAAACTGATCCAGTGTTGCTTTCATCATCAACACTTAGAAATTGAGCAGAACTCCTAGAGCATGTAGTCAGTGTGATTCCTATAATCAGTTGTCTATGAATTCATGTACGAGCAATTTTCGTGCGAACTAATGGGTCGGATGTCAACATACATGTTGTATTTATTTCTTATTTTATGTTAGTTGTTAAATATTTCATATAGTGATATTGATCCAGGTGCATACAGTTCAGCTTTGCTAAGTGAATACTGCATGAATACAGCTGACACCTGGTGTGGTTGTGGTATGTGTCCACGGTACACCTGGTGGAGCCCACGACTGTCCTTCTTTGACCAAGAGACGTTGCCATGTCACCAGATATCATCATTCTCTGTGTAACTCCAGTCCTGCAGCCAAAGACCTGCTGTTGGGAATATGATTACCTGAGACATCATGACAGCACCATAGTAAACTCTGGCATTCAACTGTTTTAACATAGCTATCGTGCTCTCTCTCCCTCCCACTCTCTCAATTCATTTTCTGCTGACCATTTGCCCTTCCTGTGAGCCAAATTGTTGCAATCAATTTGCCCAATGACATATTATGCAATGATTGTATCTACTGATGACATATTGTTGCAATGGGATCACCTTACTTTGCATACATGCCTTCCTGTATGACATCAATGCATTACACACCACCATGATTGAAGAACACCAGAATTGCTTCCTCTGCAACTGGATTTCTTGATTCACTCCTGGTTCAGTGGCAGTCTTCCTAACGACAAGAATATGTAGTATAATAGTATACAAGAATCACAATAGCACTGGCTTACTATTGGCAGTGGACATGCAAACAACAGGATAGTCTCAACACAGCCATAGATTCTTCTGCATTCATTAATGACAATTTGTTAAAAGCTGATATGAATTTGAGATATGAGACTACAGTGTACTTCTGTGGGCCCATGACAATTTGTTAAAAGCTTATATGAATTTGAGAAATGAGACTACAGTGTACTTCTGTGGGCCCATGACAGGTTTCTGTGCATTTGCCTGCATTGGACATTTCACTCCCCTGGCACTCACACCAGGTAGAAGGGACACCTCACCTATAATGTCTCTTCTGAAAGACCAGTTTTGATAAGACAGCCGAATCACCAACTGGTCGGTACCAGGAATCAAAACCCAGTTCCCCCAAACAACTGTGCAACACTCTCACAGCTTGACCACTGGCCCCGTTTGTTTGCCAACACACTTAGTAGCAGCAGTGGCCCAGTGGCCCAGTGGCCCAGTGACTAGTGTCAGACTCTCAACTATGAGAACCCAAGTTTCAATCCCATGTCTTGGGAAAGTTTGTTCACTCTACATTGCCTCAGTTCACTCAGGTTTGTGAATGAGACGGCCTCTCTAGCTATAGACTGAGGCAGATAATTGTGTAAGAACAGTCTTTGCGCATTAATTGCAGTATTGCTGGATGTTTCACAGAGATGTTGAATTGGTGTTCAATTGTACAGGTATGCCAGGGAGTAAAGCACTTGAACAGTCTTGAAGCCTGGATACTGCTCTGTTATAAGAACTTACAAGTACTTTTTACTTAGCTGTCTACCACCATGGCAATATGATCATGCGAAGTCACCTACCACCAGCAGATGATTACATTGTGATTACATCACATGAAGAACTCTTTTGTACTTTTATATACAAGCGTACTTGTGGCCATGTAATGGAATGCGTAATCTGCATTACTAAGCAGATCCTTAGTCAAGTCGTGAAAACTGTGAGAATTCAGGATCGTCAGGAGTGACAAGCTTTTTGGAGAAAAAGTTTGCAATCACATCGGTCATCATGGCAATGATATGGATCTCATGGAACGGAGGAGAAAATATACGTCTCCTGGGCAAAACTAATTGTTTTACGCAATCCATAGGGCAACCGCGGGAAACTCAAGTGAACACAACTAACTACAGCCAACAGATGATGATGAGATAAAGATATCTGGTTGTGAATTAGAGACAGGTTGAACACTTAAGGTATTCATAAACACCCATCAACAGAGTGAATCAAATCCTTCCTTCAGCAGCAATTGTAGGATTTACCGAAACTTAGTTGTTCTGAAAAAACTGTCGTTGTAACACCAAAGGTTTTTCTTTTCGCTGATGATGTTTCAAAAGCATTCAGTTGAAGGCCAGACATACCCCAGATGGATGCTGACATGTAAGTGGGCATTGACTGAGTCTAGACCTGTGTGCCCTCAGGGCCTTGCTTCAGGGGGGTGCTGCAGGCCACGTCATCACCCAACACATTTAACAAAATTATAAAATTGATTTTCATGGCAACCTATGTAGTATGACTGTTTTTGAACTAAGACCCACAACATGTGACACTATTTAATCACCAACAACCTGGGTGCTATATCTGCACACAATGATTAAATGTTATTCCTGTGTTACCTGTACATTAGTAGGGTCTCACAGGTGTAACATTTGTAATCACACCTGTTGTGGAATTACTGGGGTGGACGTGAGTGCGTACAGGTAGGCCAACATTTCACAGGCTAGTAGAAACGCTCAGTCATTGGTCACTGAATAATTACCACTCTCATTGTATTAGATACTGGGAACATAATAGCGATGATATTAAAAATTTAACTTGTCGTTATAATTAAATAACCACTGCCTGTCTGAGTGGGGTGTCGTGGCTCTGTGGGTAGAGTGGCTGGCAGTCTGTCTAGAAGACCAAGGTACACATCAATCTCTTGCTCTTTAGTAACCTGGCCAACTTTGGTGTACCTACTTAGGAGACAAGACTGTCTGGGGAGAGACGAGATGGCTCTGGTCACTGCTCCTTGTGGGGAAGAAAGAACTTACACATGTGCAAGTGTTGTACCATCTCCATATCTCAATGATATCAGTTATGGCAGAAGCTTGGATCCATGATTCAGACTTGGTTAATGCTACCAACTACCTTGCATTAGGGCAAGATTGTATGAAAAAACCAAATTGGTGTAGAATAAATGACATAGATGATAAGACAATGAAGACGGTGGTTCAATCCCACCTGCCACCATTTCAAAACCTAGCCAATTTCGTTCACCTCACATTGCCTGACTTTAATTTGGAAGCCCATTCTATCTGGTGTCTATGGCAGGGGAACCAAAAGATCCCATAAGGGGGTAAATATGTAACCTGTAGTGAACTTGCTAATGTTAGAAAAGCACAACTTTGAAAAACCATTTAAAAATACCAGTAACGATAAATTTTCTGATCTTGGATATTAAATGGAAAAAGAGATGTTGAGGTTATTATAATTTACAAACTTCAAACTAAGGTTGTTTTTCTGTCACATTTTCTTAGATTCATATATGTGCAGGCAAATAGAACAACAGCTGCCAGTTTGCTACATGTGTCAATCCTTCTTGGGTAACAACATTTTCTATTTAGCGTTTAATGTTTACCTGAAAAGTATGTTTTCTGCGAGTTAAATAACATTACGGGAATAACTGTTCTCCTCTGTGAACTCTGTCATGTGACAGAATTATTGCACTTGACCTTACTTTCAGCCAACCCTCCACCTACCCCTCGCAACCTCTTGTGTACCTCCAGGGGTACACATAATCCAGGTTGGAATATCAGGGATAGAAGGAGCCACATTCTCATTGTATAATCGTTAATTGTTCCAGTTTCTCCGTCCAAAAACATGTATATGTAAATATGTATAATTTTTATAACATTCTGGAAAGTTGGTCAAGACTCATAATAACTGGCAGCTGGTATGTCTGCCTGAGTGCAGGTGCAATGCAGTGACACGATGCAGGTATGAAAAATCTTTTTGCATGAGCTAGCTGCTAGCCACAGCCTTGACCGTGCCTCCGTGGAACGTGGCAATAGTCCACGGCAGTTTCTGACATGCAAAAAATATCATCAGTTACTTTCTAAGGCAAACTGGCGTGCAGTGGGGAGTGAAGCACGTGGTTAAGTTGGCACATTAGTGAGTGGGGGTGCTCCCAATGTCTCTGCATCTACACGTGGCAGTCACTTGACTCGGATCAAGCACAGCGTGTCAAACACGACCACTGAATGCACTAGCAGTGGCTGGCTATTTCTGGTGTCCACCCATACTTCGACAGCTGAAATGGACACTGCGTTGTCCACTGCTATTGGTGCTTTGATCACGGAAACAGTAACACAGCCTAGTGCTGCTCTCTGCCGCCATGCTCAGACTGGGCGCACCACGGGTGGAGTGGTTTAACTGATCTGCTGCCATAGCACTGGGTGGGGATGGAACCTTGTCACTGCTTTGTATGCTGCACTCTTCCTGGTAAGTCATGGCCACCCTATGTCAATATATATATATATATATATATATATATATTATATATATATATATGTATACATATGTATATATATTTATATAGTTGTACAAATTAATATATTTTTGAAGGACAACTATACCCTATATTGATTGGGAATTTTTATAAAATGTGTCTGCATGCGTGCATGTTTGTGCAAACGTGCATACACATGTGTGACGTTAAGTGTGTCTATAAAGTGTTCTTCCTAAATGCTATGTAATTGCATACTGAACTTTGATGCATTTAATCTATTACAAGAAATAGAATGCTACACTATTATTTCTTGCAAAAATTCTCCCTCAATGCTTTTTAAAAATATTGTTTATTTGCTTTTTGGTTTCATATCAGATTTTAGATGGACATTAATAGATTACTTGCAACATGAAACGTGTTTTCAACCATCCATCAATTAGATAGGGTGGATTATGTACCTTCAGTGATCTGAAAAAGAAATGCATCTACCTTTATGGCACACCAAAAGATAAAACAATGTGCCTTTTTGAAATTTTATATGCCCCAAACTCCTTGATTAAAATAGTATTATTTTGTGTATGCTCATTTAAATAACCTGGTAACTTTAAGCTATTAATGTTATTTATTTCAGTCATATAATATTATGGCGAAGAAATCAGCAAAATTATATCGGAAAAAACTTAAATGATTTAGCACATATATATATGTATGTGCTATATCTGTAATATATATATATATATATATATATATATATATATATTACAGATTTACTAGTTCAACAGTCACAGTGTGCAAAATTGCGAACATTTCATCAAGTTAGCAAATATAAAAATGTTGAATTAAAATTTGCATAGGGCATCTATATTCCAACTTGCATCATGACATTTTAATCGTTAATTAGGTTGATAACTTTTTTAAACAATAATGTCGCCAAGCTGTGGCTGTTTTCAAACCATATGTTACATTTATCAGTTAAGGCTTTATACATCAGTGTTGCTGGGAATGTTTCAGTTAAACTAAAAATCAAGCAATACATTAACTAACTAGTTTCATTAGCCTATGTAGATGTATGCCATGCCACACCTAGAGGACAATGTACAATACATGACAACTGCCAGGGCATCGTGCTAAAAAGGCTCATGTAGTCCAGACTATTTTGCTCGCAGCTTTTTTATCACAATATTGCAAAAAAACAGAACATTTATCACAATATTATTATTAAAAATGATGCAACATCATGAAACAAAAACGTAATTTCCGCACATGTTTAAATAATTTTACACAAAATTCATAATTTAAACAGTGATAAAATGATGAATAGCATCGTTATCACAAAAAGTTGTATTTTGAGCGATAACATGTCATGAGTGAATCGACATGACATTGTTTACACTTCAACTGATCATAACGTTTGTTTAACATCTGCAGACATCACCAAACTATGTTACACTTGACTGGCTATAAACGGTGAGTATCCAAATATGTTTACAAGTGTGGGTTTTTATTTGCTGTGACCTGTGCTGTCAAAATGGTGTATAGTCCAAGCTTCGGCTTTGAAATGATGTACAGCGAGTACAGCACTGTGTATACGTGACATTGCACCCTGACCCTGACGTGAGTCTACCACAAAGTACTGCACTGTGTATACGTGACATTGCGCCCTGACCCTGACACAAGTCTACCACAAAATACTGCACTGTGTATATGTGACATTGCACCCTGACATGAGTCTACCACAAAGTACTGCACTGTGTATACGTGACATTGCGCCCTGACCCTGACACGAGTCTACCACAAAGTACTGCACTGTGTATACGTGACATTGCGCCCTGACCCTGACACGAGTCTACCACAAAGTACTGCACTGTGTATATGTGACATTGCACCCTGACTCTGACATGAGTCTACCACAAAGTACTGCACTGTGTATACGTGACATTGCACCCTGACCCTGACATGAGTCTACCACAAAGTACTGCACTGTGTATACGTGACATTGCACCCTGACATGAGTCTACCACAAAGTACTGCACTGTGTATACGTGACATTGCACCCTAACTCTGACATGAGTCTACCTCAAAGTACTGCACTGTGTATACGTGACATTGCACCTTGATTCTGACATGAGTCTACCACAAAGTACTGCACTGTGTATACGTGACATTGCACCCTGACATGAGTCTACCACAAAGTACTGCACTGTGTATACGTGACATTGCACCCTGACCCTGACATGAGTCTACAACAAAGTACTGCACTGTGTATACGTGACATTGCACCCTGACTCTGACATGAGTCTACCACAAAGTACTGCACTGTGTATACGTGACACTGCACATTGACCCTGACATGAGTCTACCACAAAGTACTGCACTGTGTATACGTGACATTGCACCCTGACCCTGACATGAGTCTACCACAAAGTACTGCACTGTGTATACGTGACATTGCACCCTGACCCTGACATGAGTCTACCACAAAGTACTGCACTGTGTATACGTGACATTGCACCCTGACCCTGACATGAGTCTACAACAAAGTACTGCACTGTGTATACGTGACATTGCACCCTGACTCTGACATGAGTCTACCACAAAGTACTGCACTGTGTATACGTGACATTGCACCCTGACCCTGACATGAGTCTACCACAAAGTACTGCACTGTGTATACGTGACATTGCACCCTGACATGAGTCTACCACAAAGTACTGCACTGTGTATACATGACATTGCACCCTGACATGAGTCTACCACAAAGTACTGCACTGTGTATACGTGACACTGCACATTGACCCTGACATGAGTCTACCACAAAGTACTGCACTGTGTATACGTGACATTGCACCCTGACCCTGACATGAGTCTACCACAAAGTACTGCACTGTGTATACGTGACATTGCACCCTGACATGAGTCTACCACAAAATACTGCACTGTGTATACATGACATTGCACCCTGACATGAGTCTACCACAAAGTACTGCACTGTGTATAGGTGACATTGCACCCTGACATGAGTCTACCACAAAATACTGCACTGTGTATACGTGACATTGCACCCTGACTCTGACATGAGTCTACCACAAAGTACTGCACTGTGTATACGTGACATTGCACCCTGACTCTGACATGAGTCTACCACAAAGTACTGCACTGTGTATACGTGACATTGCACCCTGACCCTGAGATGAGTCTACCACAAAGTACTGCACTGTGTATACGTGACATTGCACCCTGACATGAGTCTACCACAAAATACTGCACTGTGTATACATGACATTGCACCCTGACATGAGTCTACCACAAAATACTGCACTGTGTATACGTGACATTGCACCCTGACTCTGACATGAGTCTACCACAAAGTACTGCACTGTGTATACGTGACATTGCACCCTGACTCTGACATGAGTCTACCACAAAGTACTGCACTGTGTATACGTGACATTGCACCCTGACTCTGACATGAGTCTACCACAAAGTACTGCACTGTGTATACGTGACATTGCACCCTGACTCTGACATGAGTCTACCTCAAAGTACTGCACTGTGTATACGTGACATTGCACCTTGATTCTGACATGAGTCTACCACAAAGTACTGCACTGTGTATACGTGACATTGCACCCTCACCCTGACATGAGTCTACCACAAAGTACTGCACTGTGTATACGTGACATTGCACCCTGACCCTGACATGAGTCTACAACAAAGTACTGCACTGTGTATACGTGACACTGCACATTGACCCTGACATGAGTCTACCACAAAGTACTGCACTGTGTATACGTGACATTGCACCCTGACATGAGTCTACCACAAAGTACTGCACTGTGTATACGTGACATTGCACCCTGACTCTGACATGAGTCTACCACAAAGTACTGCACTGTGTATATGTGACATTGCACCCTGACTCTGACATGAGTCTACCACAAAGTACTGCACTGTGTATATGTGACATTGCACCCTGACTCTGACATGAGTCTACCACAAAGTACTGCACTGTGTATATGTGACATTGCACCCTGACATGAGTCTACCACAAAGTACTGCACTGTGTATACGTGACATTGCACCCTGACCCTGACATGAGTCTACCACAAAGTACTGCACTGTGTATACGTGACATTGCACCCTGACATGAGTCTACCACAAAGTACTGCACTGTGTATACATGACATTGCACCCTGACATGAGTCTACCACAAAGTACTGCACTGTGTATACGTGACACTGCACATTGACCCTGACATGAGTCTACCACAAAGTACTGCACTGTGTATACGTGACATTGCACCCTGACCCTGACATGAGTCTACCACAAAGTACTGCACTGTGTATACGTGACATTGCACCCTGACATGAGTCTACCACAAAGTACTGCACTGTGTATACATGACATTGCACCCTGACATGAGTCTACCACAAAGTACTGCACTGTGTATACGTAACACTGCACATTGACCCTGACATGAGTCTACCACAAAGTACTGCACTGTGTATACGTGACATTGCACCCTGACCCTGACATGAGTCTACCACAAAGTACTGCACTGTGTATACGTGACATTGCACCCTGACATGAGTCTACCACAAAATACTGCACTGTGTATACATGACATTGCACCCTGACATGAGTCTACCACAAAGTACTGCACTGTGTATACGTGACATTGCACCCTGACCCTGACATGAGTCTACCACAAAGTACTGCACTGTGTATACGTGACATTGCACCCTGACTCTGACATGAGTCTACCACAAAGTACTGCACTGTGTATACGTGACATTGCACCCTGACTCTGACATGAGTCTACCACAAAGTACTGCACTGTGTATACGTGACATTGCACCCTGACTCTGACATGAGTCTACCACAAAGTACTGCACTGTGTATACGTGACATTGCACCCTGACCCTGACATGAGTCTACCACAAAGTACTGCACTGTGTATACGTGACATTGCACCCTGACTCTGACATGAGTCTACCACAAAGTACTGCACTGTGTATACGTGACATTGCACCCTGACTCTGACATGAGTCTACCACAAAGTACTGCACTGTGTATACGTGACATTGCACCCTGACTCTGACATGAGTCTACCACAAAGTACTGCACTGTGTATACGTGACATTGCACCCTGACTCTGACATGAGTCTACCACAAAGAGATGTTCAGCATTACCGAAGACTAGTGATCCCCTTGCTATGGACTTGTCTATGATATCAAGTCATCTGAGGCAAAACTTCATGTATAAATGACAGGAAACGGATTTTGTTAATTTATAGGTACATACATTATAGGTATATTAATTGGTACACACAAAGCCATTACAGGTATATACATTATGTAAGCTCCATCTGGAAGGCAGGCTGTTACTCTTACTAGGACTATACAGCCACAGACACACTGTAGGTCCTACGTATCAGTGAAGCCACAATGTGTGTGTGTGCGTGCGTGCGCACACGCGTGCGTGCATGTGTGCGTATACATATATATGCATAGATATAACTTATACATTATAATATACATATTATACATACATTATACAGTGTATAGACATTATATATACAAATATAGAGAAATGTTATATACATTGTATAAATATTATATACTGTATACAAATATTTAACTCATTCATATTTCACCCTCCTACATGCGGGTGCAGAAAGTCGTAACTATATAGTGCATTTGCACTTTGTGGTAACAAACTCAACTGGCACGCTGCCACAAGGAACAATCGTATATAGTTTTAGTGAGTCAGAGTTGCGCACTACTGCACTTAACAAGTGACCAGCAGTGCTGACGGCTGTGTCTGTCAGACCGACTTTAAATTCAGACTCTTCTAGGAAAAGGTAAGTTCTTATTTAGTGGGATGCCTTGTTCAACTTATTTAATGGATCATGCACAAACCGTTATCTAGCATTGATATTAATATATAACACTGTCTTTTCTTTTCAGTGACAAGGATGAATTGGCGAAGGAGAAAACAGAAAAACGAAAGAATTTGTTCGAGCACATTGCTTCTGGAGAGAGTGTAATTTAGCACTTGACAAAGGCACCCAATCAAACACTGAACAAGGTGGCTCAACCACAGGTTGTAGAACCATAGATAGGATGATGTCGTCCAATGTGTCGGTGCTCATGTACAACCTGAGTGAGCTGTTGGTGGGAAATGAGAGTGAAGACTACGTCTATGACGTGTTCCCAAGCAGTGATATGAAGCACCGAGCTGAGGCGATCCTGTCCCAACCCGACACAATGATCGCCCTCATTCTGGGTCTACTCGCTATCTCTGCCAACATGTTGTCTCTACTGGCCTTGATCAACCTCAGCACAGGGATACCTCACGCCCGCCTCATCATGAGCCTCGCGGCCTCAGACATGCTCATTGCCGTCAGTCTTGTGTTCCACGTCATCAACAAGATCCTCAACCCACTTGACTACTTGGGGGCGGGTCCCACCTACATCCGTCTGCGATCTCATTGTCTGCACATGGTCATCAAAGCGTTGAACACAACGGCACTCAATGTGACACTGCTCAACCTGCTGGGCATGGCTCTTGACCACCACATAGCAATCATGAAGCCTCTCCACTACCACATGTTGATGAATCGTCGTCGCTCCATCCTCATGATCTCACTGTTCTGGGTGATCGCGACAGTGTGTGGCTTCTCGGACGTCATCGTGTCAATCATGAACCCCAGATACATGCGCCTCCGTCACCGCTACAACTTCTGTGAATTCGTCTACATCTCCCGCTACCAGGAGGAATACACTGTCTTTGTGATCGCATTCATTTGTTTTGTTGCCATGGCGTTTGTCTACATTGGCATCTGTGTCACAGTCTGCAAACTGCACGATCAACAGTCATCGGCTGGGGGCAACTTCCGCCAGAACAAGAAGGCACTGTGTACAACGTTCTTCATCCTGGGAACATTTGTCCTCTGCTGGATCCCCATCTGTGCCTTCCAACTCATCATGATTGTGCAGGTAAATAGAAATGTTTAAGTTTTACTTGGAGCAGTGCAGTGGTTGAAGTATTTGACTTGGTTTATAGGTTCGAGTCTTCTTGCATTTGTGGGGCAAATAGGTTCATTTTAAATTGCTTCCCAAAGAAACTGAGCTGGTGTTCACTGCCTGGTTGGCTGGCTGTCTGGTTGGCTGACTGTCTGGTTGGCTGGCTCTCTGGTTGGCCGGCTGTCTGGTTGGCCGACTGTCTGGTTGGCTGGCTATCTGGTTGGCTGGCTGTCTGGTTGGCTGACTTTCTGATTGGCTGATTGTCTGGTTGGCTGGCTGTCTGGTTGGCTGACTGTGTGGTTGGCTGGCTGTCTGGTTGGCTGACTGTCTGGTTGGCTGACTGTTTGGTTGGTTGGCTGTCTGGTTGGCTGACTGCCTGGTTGGCTGACTGGTTGGCTGACTGTCTGGTTGGCTGACTGCCTGACTGCCTGACTGTCTGGCTGACTGTTTGGTTGGTTGGCTGTCTTGTTGGCTGACTGCCTGGTTGCTGGCTGTCTGACTTTCTGATTGTCTGGCTGTCTGGTTGGCTGTCTGTCCGGTTGGCTGTCTGTCTGGTTGGCTGACTGTTGGTTGGTTGGCTGGCTGTCTGGTTGGCTGACTGCTGGTTGGCTGACTGTTTGGTTGGTTGGCTGTCTGGTTGGCTGACTGTCTGGTTGGCTGACTGCCTGACTGTCTGGTTGGCTGACTGTTTGGTTGGTTGGCTGACTGTCTTGTCGGCTGACTATCTTGTTGGCTGACTGCATGGTTGGCTGGCTGTCTGACTTTCTGATTGTCTGGCTGTCTGTCTGGTTGGTTGTCTGTCTGGTTGGCTGACTTTCTGATTGGCTGACTGTCTGGCTGGCTGACTGTGTGGTTGGCTGACTCTCTGGTTGGCTGACTGTTTGGTTGGTTGGCTGTCTGGTTGGCTGACTGTCTGGTTGGCTGACTGCCTGGTTGGCTGGCTGTCTGGTTGGCTGTCTGTCTGTCTGGTTGGCTGTCTGGTTGGCTGACTTTCTGATTGGCTGATTGTCTGGTTGGCTGGCTGTCTGGTTGGCTGACTGTCTGGTTGGCTGACTGTGTGGTTGGCTGGCTGTCTGGTTGGCTGACTGTCTGGTTGGCTGACTGCCTGGCTGACTGTCTGGTTGGCTGACTGTCTGGTTGGCTGACTGTCTGGTTGGCTGACTGTTTGGTTGGTTGGCTGTCTGGTTGGCTGACTGCCTGGTTGGCTGACTGGTTGGCTGACTGTCTGGTTGGCTGACTGCCTGGCTGACTGTCTGGTTGGCTGACTGTCTGGTTGGCTGACTGTCTGGTTGGCTGACTGTTTGGTTGGTTGGCTGTCTGGTTGGCTGACTGTCTTGTTGGCTGACTGTCTTGTTGGCTGACTGCCTGGTTGGCTGTCTGTCTGGTTGGCTGACTGTCTGGTTGGCTGACTGTTTGGTTGGTTGGCTGTCTGGTTGGCTGACTGCCTGGTTGGCTGACTGTCTGGTTGGCTGACTGCCTGACTGTCTGGCTGACTGTCTGGTTGGCTGACTGTTTGGTTGGTTGGCTGTCTGGTTGGCTGACTGTCTTGTTGGCTGACTGCCTGGTTAGCTGGCTGTCTGGTTGGCTGACTTTATGATTGTCTGGTTGGCTGTCTGTCTGGTTGGCTGTCTGTCTGGTTGGCTGACTTTCTGATTGGCTGACTGTCTGGTTGGCTGGCTGTCTGGTTGGCTGACTGTCTGGTTGGCTGACTGTCTGGTTGGCTGACTGTCTGGTTGGTTGGCTGACTGTCTGGTTGGCTGACTGTTTGGTTGGTTGGCTGTCTGGTTGGCTGACTGTCTGGTTGGCTGACTGCCTGGTTGGCTGACTGTCTGGTTGGTTGGCTGTCTGGTTGGTTGGCTGACTGTCTGGTTGGCTGTCTGGTTGGTTGGCTGTCTAGTTGCTATCAGTAACATCATTGTGGTCTGTCCCCAGGTGAAGGTCAACCCTGAGATGGTGCAGCGGTGGATGTACGTGCTCGGTCAAGTTGACAGCTACATGTACAATCTGCTGCTCGTGAATGCACTCTGTGACCCTGTCATCTATGCGGTGCGCATGCGTGAGATGAGACAGAGTTACATCAGCCTCTTCAAAAGTGCGTGCATGTTGCGTCACAAGGGCACGTTGTCAAGGCGACTGACTCAGCGCGAACGAAGCACGAGTTTCGATCGCAAGTTCTCGAAAGTGTCTCTGTTGAGTTCTCGATCCGGAGAACAAACACAAACACAACAGTTACAAAACTCACAGAACTCTCCCCAGAACTCCCAGCCACTCTGTCACACGGAGAGTGCTGTGTGAACTCTGCAGTACTACTACTGTGATGATGTGAACCCTGCAGCACTGCCCAGCAAGGCTGTTAGAATGTCGTGTTCATTGTGATGTATTGTGATAAATGAACTGAACCATGAAGTACTGTGATATACTGTGAAACAAACTGTTCAGTGCTGTGATACAGTATGCTGAGAGTCATGCAGCACTGCCACACAACACATGATTCAGAGTGCTGTGTGTGGACCAGGCAGTACACACTACACATTGTGATGATACAGAGTGCTGTGTGTGGACCAGGCAGTACACACTACACATTGTGATGATACAGAGTGCTGTGTGGATCAGGCAGTACACACTACACATTGTGATGATACAGAGTGCTGTGTGTGGACCAGGCAGTACACACTACACATTGTGATGATACAGAGTGCTGTGTGTGGACCAGGCAGTACACACTACACATTGTGATGATACAGAGTGCTGTGTGTGGACCAGGCAGTACACACTACACATTGTGATGATACAGAGTGCTGTGTGTGGACCAGGCTGTACACACTACACATTGTGATGCAGAGTGAAATGCACAGCACAGCAAAGTGATTCTGTTCTGAAAATGTGGTATTGAAACATAAGATATTGTGATAGGTTGTGAATTGACAGCACTCTTAGACAACAGTGCTGCCAGTGAGTGCTGTCAGAGCTTTAAAGCAGTACTGTGATACCATGTGATGTGTGCAGCACTGCCAGGCAAATAGTACTGAGGAGTATATATGAACTAATATTAACAAATCACTAACAGTGAAGTACTGCCAAATTAATACTTGCAGGAAGTAGAGTATTAACTCAGGAACACTACTAGTGCTACACAAATTAAATATCATCAACTCAGTAGCACTGTACTGCAATCAGTACCACATCAACTCAACTTCATCATCTTGACAACACTGGGTGCAAATAATACTTCATCAGCAACGCTGTGAAACTTACACTTCATCAACTCACAATTGATGCAAGTGATACTTTATCTACTCAGTGGCACAGTGTCCAAGACAATCCATCACCACTGGGTGTAGTGGACATCACTTCATCAGCCCATTGGTACTGGAGATGAATGATGGTATTACTCAAGTGAAGAGCTCAATTACAGTGACATCACACATGGATGAACTGCTAGCTGTTCAAAGTGTTAGTGCAGTGCCGTGTGAGAAAGTGACTGACGAAATGGGTGTAACCCAAACCTCCCAGACAGCATACAGTGACATGCATTCGCTGATTGATATATAGCCTTAAAACACCCAAACAATACATCTCAGGTTGCATGGCAACTTCCTGTCGTGCATGACTGGCACAAACCTGTAGATGCTGGTCGTATGGGTCTGTCAACGAATCTTGTGTTTGTGCTACAAATCTTACAGGTGGGCTGGCCAGTGTGAATGATGGGTGTAAGTTGTTTGTGGTGTCTAAGTCAGCTGACTGAGGTATTTGTCCCCTCCTGTAATGTCAGTTGTATGTGTGGTATAAGTCAGCTGACTGAGTATTTGTCCCCTCCTGTAATGTCAGTTGTATGTGTGGTATAAGTCAGCTGACTGAGTATTTGTTCCCTCCTGTAATGTCAGTTGTATGTGTGGTATAAGTCAGCTGACTGAGTATTTGTTACCTCCTGTAATGTCAGTTGTATGTGTGGTCTAAGTCAGCTAACTGAGTATTTGTTCCCTCCTGTAATGTCAGTTGTATGTGTGGTATAAGTCAGCTGACTGAGTATTTGTTACCTCCTGTAATGTCAGTTGTATGTGTGGTCTAAGTCAGCTGACTGAGTATTTGTTCCCTCCTGTAATGTCAGTTGTATGTGTGGTATAAGTCAGCTGACTGAGTATTTGTCCCCTCCTGTAATGTCAGTTGTATGTGTGGTCTAAGTCAGCTGACTGAGTATTTGTCCCCTCCTGTAATGTCAGTTGTATGTGTGGTCTAAGTCAGCTGACTGAGTATTTGTCCCCTCCTGTAATGTCAGTTGTATGTGTGGTATAAGTCAGCTGACTGAGTATTTGTCCCCTCCTGTAATGTCAGTTGTATGTGTGGTCTAAGTCAGCTGACTGAGTATTTGTCCCCTCCTGTAATGTCAGTTGTATGTGTGGTCTAAGTCAGCTGACTGAGTATTTGTCCCCTCCTGCAATGTCAGTTGTATGTGTGGTATAAGTCAGCTGACTGAGTATTTGTTCCCTCCTGTAATGTCAGTTGTATGTGTGGTATAAGTCAGCTGACTGAGTATTTGTCCCCTC
Source organism: Ridgeia piscesae (assembly GCA_025642075.2). Taxonomy (NCBI): domain Eukaryota; kingdom Metazoa; phylum Annelida; class Polychaeta; order Sabellida; family Siboglinidae; genus Ridgeia; species Ridgeia piscesae. Next base: position 359,622 of record JAODUO010000233.1, on the reverse strand, counting down.
CTGTAATGTCAGTTGTATGTGTGGTACAAGTCAGCTGACTGAGTATTTGTTCCCTCCTGTAATGTCAGTTGTATGTGTGGTATAAGTCAGCTGACTGAGTATTTGCCCTGTCCTGTAATGTCAGTTGTACGTGTGGTATAAGTCAGCTGACTGAGTATTTGTTCCATCCTGTAATGTCAGTTGTATGTGTGGTATAAGTCAGCTGACTGAGTATTTGTTCTCTCCTGTAATGTCAGTTGTATTTGTGGTATAAGTCAGCTGACTGAGTATTTGTTCCCTCCTGTAATGTCAGTTGTATTTGTGGTATAAGTCAGCTGACTGAGTATTTGTCCCCTCCTGTAATGTCAGTTGTATTTGTGGTATAAGTCAGCTGACTGAGTATTTGTCCCCTCCTGTAATGTCAGTTGTATGTGTGGTATAAGACAGCTGACTGAATCTTTGTTCCATCCCAAAAAGCCAATTAATTTGGGTATTCAGATGCAGCTGTTTCTATGTCCATATGTTTCATTGTATGCCACAAAACCTGAGATGAGTAACTCAGTTAGAATTGCCCAATCTGGCCCACCTGTTTGTGCCTTGTAAAGCAGAGAAGTATTTGACATTGTGGTCCATAATCAGGTCCCAATGACTGGTCCAGGAGCAGAACCAAAGAGCTGAATCATAATGAACCAACAGGACGAAACGCAAACAAGCTACAGCACTGTATTATATTTAAGTTTTGATGCAGCTGTACACATTATGTTCCAATCTATATGACTGTGATAGGTTATGGATTGTTTGTTGAGAAGAGAAAACAACTAGTCACTGATACACAGCCAAGTACATCATATGCTTCAAGAAATCTCTTTTTCTTTGTTTCCGTACAGTATTGTTTATCTAGTCATATCTTTGTCCGAGTGGAGATCTCATTAAAATGTGTGCATTTATTAATACCAAATACAAGACTACATAGGTGTGTGCGTGCGTGCGTGCATGCATGCATCCGTGCGTGCATGTGTCTGTGTGTGTCTGTGTGTGTGTATATATATATATAATACATGGCTGTTATTAGTTATTTAAATATGTCCTTCCTATGATGGCAAGCAGCGTGATTCTGATATTCTGACTGGCTGGCTGGTTGACTAATTGGATGTTTGGCTATCTGGCCATAGTTGGCTACCAGCTGCTTTCTATGTTGCCACCTGCCTTCTTGACTGGCTAACTGGTTATTATTTGACAGGATAGCTACTAGCTGGATTTGGCTGGCTATCTAGCTGACTTTCCAATTGCCGACCTATCTAAATTAGCTATAGCTGGTTAGTTGGCAGTCCATGATATTTTAGTCAGAAAAAATATTACTTATGTATTTAAACATGTCACACTACAAGCAAATAAACACATTGTTGATATGTCTATGTTTCATGCTGGGAGAAGTGTCAACACATGAACATGTACATTGTGTATACAAAGAATACAGTGAATGTAGCAGCCATGTACTCCATCTCCTTTTTAGTAACTTTTTTTCCATACGGTTTTAAAATCACTATGAAAACAACTTTCATTCACAATGTTCTTCTTATATTGTTTATGCAACTGCTGGTTTGCCATCTAGCTTTTCTGCCGACCTATTAATTAGCATAATCTGTTATTCATCAGATTTGTGTGATTTTATACTTTACACATTCCTACACTACATCTGCCAAAACCACACATCCTTATGTCTATGTTTCATGCTAGGTGTCACACTGACAGTCAGGTTCTGTCATACAAAGAACTACGTCCAAGTTCACCAGTACTCCATCTACCTGTGTTCTGGTACATTACATTAGACACTTACTGTGTTGTCTCATACTACCACATCACTACCCTGTAACAACTCTGTCCATTCACACTGTCTCTTCTATTGTTCATGCACACCCTGTCCGCACCTGCACATCTACATCTGTCAACTCTGTCCCAATTCTGCCCCTAGCCTGATTTTAACCCTGTCCTACACTACATCTGCCCCACCCATCCTGTCACGACCCTGTTTCCTGTTCACCACTGACATGCAGGTTCTGTCACAACCTCTCCAAGTTCCACACTGATACCTGGTCAGCTGCGTAACAGACCTCGCCAGTCCTGCCTCATCTGCTGTCTCTGTCCCTGACTCCACCTACCTGTCCCGCCCTGCCCCACCTCTGTCCCTCTGCCCCACCTGTCCCACCCTGTCCCCTGCCACTGTCCCACCCTGTCCCCCTGCCCCAGCCTGCCTGTCCCACCCTGCCCCGCTCCCTGTCCCACCCCTCCGCACCCTGTCCACCCTGTCTCATTCTGCCCTACACTGTCCCACTCTGTCCCACCCTGTCCATTCCCACCCTGTCCCGCCCTGTCCCACCCTGCCCGTTGCAGCCTACCACATCCTAGTCACTGCCTGACAGCACCTGTCTACTGCTTACCCACATCACATTGTCCGACCCTGCCAGTCACACTGACAAGTCCCCTGTCACTGTCCCAGACTGACCAGCTCCTGCCATCCTGCAGACCCTGTCCCACCCTGCACAGGGCTCTGCCCACCTCCGCAGCAGGACGGCACTGCCATCTAGTCGTCTGTCAGACCTCTGTCTCCGTTCTACCACCTACATCTAGGTCTACTCGTCTGTCAGACCTCTGTCTCAGTTCTACCACGTACATCTAGGTCTACTCGTCTGTCAGACCTCTGTCTCAGTTCTACCACATACATCTAGGTCTACTCGTCTGTCAGACCTCTGTCTCAGTTCTACCACGTACATCTAGGTCTACTCGTCTGTCAGACCTCTGTCTCAGTTCTACCACATACATCTAGGTCTACTCGTCTGTCAGACCTCTGTCTCAGTTCTACCACCTACATCTAGGTCTACTCGTCTGTCAGACCTCTGTCTCAGTTCTACCACATACATCTAGGTCTATTCGTCTGTCAGACCTCTGTCTCAGTTCTACCACCTACATCTAGGTCTACTCGTCTGTCAGACCTCTGTCTCGTTCTACCACTACATCTAGGTCTATTCGTCTGTCAGACCTCTGTCTCAGTTCTACCACATACATCTAGGTCTACTCGTCTGTCAGACCTCTGTCTCAGTTCTACCACATACATCTAGGTCTACTCGTCTGTCAGACCTCTGTCTCAGTTCTACCACCTACATCTAGGTCTACTCGTCTGTCAGACCTCTGTCTCAGTTCTACCACCTACATCTAGGTCTACTTCGTCTGTCAGACCTCTGTCTCAGTTCTACCACTACATCTAGGTCTACTCGTCTGTCAGACCTCTGTCTCGGTTCTACCACGTACATCTAGGTCTACTCGTCTGTCAGACCTCTGTCTCGGTTCTACCACCTACATCTAGGTCTACTCGTCTGTCAGACCTCTGTCTCAGTTCTACCACCTACATCTAGGTCTATTCGTCTGTCAGACCTCTGTCTCAGTTCTACCACCTACATCTAGGTCTATTCGTCTGTCAGACCTCTGTCTCAGTTCTACCACCTACATCTAGGTCTATTCGTCTGTCAGACCTCTGTCTCGGTTCTACCACCTACATCTAGGTCTACTCGTCTGTCAGACCTCTGTCTCAGTTCTACCACATACATCTAGGTCTACTCGTCTGTCAGACCTCTGTCTCAGTTCTACCACCTACATCTAGGTCTATTCGTCTGTCATACCTCTGTCTCAGTTCTACCACCTACATCTAGGTCTATTCATCTGTCAGACCTCTGTCTCAGTTCTACCACCTACATCTAGGTCTATTCGTCTGTCAGACCTCTGTCTCAGTTCTACCACATACATCTAGGTCTATTCATCTGTCAGACCTCTGTCTCAGTTCTACCACCTACATCTAGGTCTAGTCGTCTGTCAGACCTCTGTCTCAGTTCTACCACATACATCTAGGTCTATTCGTCTGTCAGACCTCTGTCTCGGTTCTACCACGTACATCTAGGTCTAGTCGTCTGTCAGACCTCTGTCTCAGTTCTACCACGTACATCTAGGTCTACTCGTCTGTCAGACCTCTGTCTCAGTTCTACCACCTACATCTAGGTCTATTCGTCTGTCAGACCTCTGTCTCAGTTCTACCACCTACATCTAGGTCTATTCGTCTGTCAGACCTCTGTCTCAGTTCTACCACCTACATCTAGGTCTATTCGTCTGTCAGACCTCTGTCTCAGTTCTACCACCTACATCTAGGTCTATTCGTCTGTCAGACCTCTGTCTCAGTTCTACCACCTACATCTAGGTCTATTCGTCTGTCAGACCTCTGTCTCAGTTCTACCACCTACATCTAGGTCTATTCGTCTGTCAGACCTCTGTCTCAGTTCTACCACCTACATCTAGGTCTATTCGTCTGTCAGACCTCTGTCTCAGTTCTACCACCTACATCTAGGTCTATTCGTCTGTCAGACCTCTGTCTCAGTTCTACCACCTACATCTAGGTCTACTCGTCTGTCAGACCTCTGTCTCAGTTCTACCACCTACATCTAGGTCTATTCGTCTGTCAGACCTCTGTCTCAGTTCTACCACGTACATCTAGGTCTACTCGTCTGTCAGACCTCTGTCTCAGTTCTACCACATACATCTAGGTCTATTCATCTGTCAGACTCTCTGTCTCAGTTCTACCACGTACATCTAGGTCTACTCGTCTGTCAGACCTCTGTCTCGGTTCTACCACATACATCTAGGTCTATTCATCTGTCAGACCTCTGTCTCAGTTCTACCACGTACATCTAGGTCTACTCGTCTGTCAGACCTCTGTCTCGGTTCTACCACATACATCTAGGTCTATTCATCTGTCAGACCTCTGTCTCAGTTCTACCACATACATCTAGGTCTACTCGTCTGTCAGACCTCTGTCTCGGTTCTACCACATACATCTAGGTCTATTCATCTGTCAGACCTCTGTCTCAGTTCTACCACGTACATCTAGGTCTAGTCGTCTGTCAGACCTCTGTCTCGGTTCTACCACGTACATCTAGGTCTAGTCGTCTGTCAGACCTCTGTCTCAGTTCTACCACATACATCTAGGTCTACTCGTCTGTCAGACCTCTGTCTCAGTTCTACCACCTACATCTAGGTCTACTCGTCTGTCAGACCTCTGTCTCAGTTCTACCACGTACATCTAGGTCTACTCGTCTGTCAGACCTCTGTCTCAGTTCTACCACTTACATCTAGGTCTACTCGTCTATCAGACCTCTGTCTCGGTTCTACAACATACATCTAGGTCTACTCGTCTGTCAGACCTCTGTCTCGGTTCTACCACGTACATCTAGGTCTACTCGTCTGTCAGACCTCTGTCTCGGTTCTACCACCTACATCTAGGTCTACTCGTCTGTCAGACCTCTGTCTCAGTTCTACCACATACATCTAGGTCTACTCGTCTGTCAGACCTCTGTCTCAGTTCTACCACCTACATCTAGGTCTATTCGTCTGTCAGACCTCTGTCTCGGTTCTACCACCTACATCTAGGTCTATTCGTCTGTCAGACCTCTGTCTCGGTTCTACCACCTACATCTAGGTCTATTCGTCTGTCAGACCTCTGTCTCAGTTCTACCACCTACATCTAGGTCTATTCGTCTGTCAGACCTCTGTCTCAGTTCTACAACATACATCTAGATCTACTCGTCTGTCAGACCTCTGTCTCAGTTCTACCACCTACATCTAGGTCTATTCGTCTGTCAGACCTCTGTCTCAGTTCTACCACCTACATCTAGGTCTATTCGTCTGTCAGACCTCTGTCTCAGTTCTACCACCTACATCTAGGTCTATTCGTCTGTCAGACCTCTGTCTCAGTTCTACCACCTACATCTAGGTCTATTCGTCTGTCAGACCTCTGTCTCAGTTCTACCACCTACATCTAGGTCTATTCGTCTGTCAGACCTCTGTCTCAGTTCTACCACCTACATCTAGGTCTATTCGTCTGTCAGACCTCTGTCTCAGTTCTACCACCTACATCTAGGTCTATTCGTCTGTCAGACCTCTGTCTCGTTCTACCACCTACATCTAGGTCTATTCGTCTGTCAGACCTCTGTCTCAGTTCTACCACCTACATCTAGGTCTATTCGTCTGTCAGACCTCTGTCTCAGTTCTACCACCTACATCTAGGTCTATTCGTCTGTCAGACCTCTGTCTCAGTTCTACCACCTACATCTAGGTCTATTCGTCTGTCAGACCTCTGTCTCAGTTCTACCACCTACATCTAGGTCTATTCGTCTGTCAGACCTCTGTCTCGGTTCTACCACCTACATCTAGGTCTATTCGTCTGTCAGACCTCTGTCTCGGTTCTACCACCTACATCTAGGTCTATTCGTCTGTCAGACCTCTGTCTCGGTTCTACCACCTACATCTAGGTCTATTCGTCTGTCAGACCTCTGTCTCGGTTCTACCACCTACATCTAGGTCTATTCGTCTGTCAGACCTCTGTCTCGGTTCTACCACCTACATCTAGGTCTATTCGTCTGTCAGACCTCTGTCTCAGTTCTACCACCTACATCTAGGTCTATTCGTCTGTCAGACCTCTGTCTCAGTTCTACCACCTACATCTAGGTCTATTCGTCTGTCAGACCTCTGTCTCAGTTCTACCACCTACATCTAGGTCTATTCGTCTGTCAGACCTCTGTCTCAGTTCTACCACCTACATCTAGGTCTATTCGTCTGTCAGACCTCTGTCTCAGTTCTACCACCTACATCTAGGTCTATTCGTCTGTCAGACCTCTGTCTCAGTTCTACCACCTACATCTAGGTCTATTCGTCTGTCAGACCTCTGTCTCAGTTCTACCACTACATCTAGGTCTATTCGTCTGTCAGACCTCTGTCTCAGTTCTACCACCTACATCTAGGTCTATTCGTCTGTCAGACCTCTGTCTCAGTTCTACCACCTACATCTAGGTCTATTCGTCTGTCAGACCTCTGTCTCAGTTCTACCACCTACATCTAGGTCTATTCGTCTGTCAGACCTCTGTCTCAGTTCTACCACCTACATCTAGGTCTATTCGTCTGTCAGACCTCTGTCTCAGTTCTACCACCTACATCTAGGTCTATTCGTCTGTCAGACCTCTGTCTCAGTTCTACCACCTACATCTAGGTCTATTCGTCTGTCAGACCTCTGTCTCAGTTCTACCACCTACATCTAGGTCTATTCGTCTGTCAGACCTCTGTCTCAGTTCTACCACCTACATCTAGGTCTATTCGTCTGTCAGACCTCTGTCTCAGTTCTACCACCTACATCTAGGTCTATTCGTCTGTCAGACCTCTGTCTCGGTTCTACCACCTACATCTAGGTCTATTCGTCTGTCAGACCTCTGTCTCAGTTCTACCACCTACATCTAGGTCTATTCGTCTGTCAGACCTCTGTCTCAGTTCTACCACCTACATCTAGGTCTATTCGTCTGTCAGACCTCTGTCTCAGTTCTACCACCTACATCTAGGTCTATTCGTCTGTCAGACCTCTGTCTCAGTTCTACCACCTACATCTAGGTCTATTCGTCTGTCAGACCTCTGTCTCAGTTCTACCACCTACATCTAGGTCTATTCGTCTGTCAGACCTCTTCTCAGTTCTACCACCTACATCTAGGTCTATTCGTCTGTCAGACCTCTGTCTCGGTTCTACCACCTACATCTAGGTCTATTCGTCTGTCAGACCTCTGTCTCGGTTCTACCACCTACATCTAGGTCTATTCGTCTGTCAGACCTCTGTCTCGGTTCTACCACCTACATCTAGGTCTATTCGTCTGTCAGACCTCTGTCTCGGTTCTACCACCTACATCTAGGTCTATTTGTCTGTCAGACCTCTCTCTCAGTTCTACCACCTACATCTAGGTCTATTCGTCTGTCAGACCTCTGTCTCAGTTCTACCACCTACATCTAGGTCTATTCGTCTGTCAGACCTCTGTCTCAGTTCTACCACTACATCTAGGTCTATTCGTCTGTCAGACCTCTGTCTCAGTTCTACCACCTACATCTAGGTCTATTCGTCTGTCAGACCTCTGTCTCAGTTCTACCACCTACATCTAGGTCTATTCGTCTGTCAGACCTCTGTCTCAGTTCTACCACTTACATCTAGGTCTATTCGTCTGTCAGACCTCTGTCTCAGTTCTACCACCCACATCTAGGTCTATTCGTCTGTCACTGTCAGACCTCTGTCTCAGTTCTACCACCCACATCTAGGTCTATTCGTCTGTCAGACCTCTGTCTCAGTTCTACCACCTACATCTAGGTCTATTCATCTGTCAGACCTCTGTCTCAGTTCTACCACCTACATCTAGGTCTATTCATCTGTCAGACCTCTGTCTCAGTTCTACCACGTACATCTAGGTCTAGTCGTCTGTCAGACCTCTGTCTCAGTTCTACCACGTACATCTAGGTCTAGTCGTCTGTCAGACCTCTGTCTCAGTTCTACCACCTACATCTAGGTCTATTCATCTGTCAGACCTCTGTCTCAGTTCTACCACCTACATCTAGATTTATTCATCTGTCAGAACTCTGTCTCAGTTCTATCACTCACATATAGACCTAGTCATCTGTCAGACCTCTGTCTCAGTTCTATCACTCACATATAGACCTAGTCATCTGTTAGACCTCTGTCTCAGTTCTATCACTCACATATAGACCTAGTCATCTGTCAGACCTCTGTCTCAGTTCTATCACTCACATATAGACCTAATCATCTGTCAGACCTCTGTCTCAGTTCTATCACTCACATATAGACCTAATCATCTGTCAGACCTCTGTCTCAGTTCTATCACTCACATATAGACCTAGTCATCTGTCAGACCTCTGTCTCAGTTCTATCACTCACATATAGACCTAGTCATCTGTCAGACCTCTGTCTCAGTTCTATCACTCACATATAGACCTAGTCATCTGTTAGACCTCTGTCTCAGTTCTATCACTCACATATAGACCTAGTCTTCTGTCAGACCTCTGTCTCAGTTCTATCACTCACATATAGACCTAGTCATCTGTCAGACCTCTGTCTCAGTTCTATCACTCACATATAGACCTAGTCATCTGTCAGACCTCTGTCTCAGTTCTATCACTCACATATAGACCTACTCATCTGTCAGACCTCTGTCTCAGTTCTATCACTCACATATAGACCCAGTCATCTGTCAGACCTCTGTCTCAGTTCTATCACTCACACATATACCTACTCATCTGTTAGACCTCTGTCTCAGTTCTATCACTCACATATAGACCTAGTCATCTGTCAGACCTCTGTCTCAGTTCTATCACTCACATATAGACCTACTCATCTGTTAGACCTCTGTCTCAGTTCTATCACTCACATATAGACCTAGTCATATGTCAGACCTCTGTCTCAGTTCTATCACTCACATATAGACCTAGTCATCTGTTAGACCTCTGTCTCAGTTCTATCACTCACATATAGACCTACTCCTCTTGTCAGACCTCTGACTCAGTTCTATCACTCACACACACTCATACACTCACACACACACACACACACACACACACACACACACACACACACACACACACACACAACACACACAACACAACACACACACACACACACACACACACACACACACACACACACACACACACACACACACACACACACACACACACACACACACACACACACACACACACACACACACACACACACACACACACACACACACACACACACACACACACACACACACACACACACACACACACACACACACACACACACACACACACACACACACACACACACACACACACACACACACACACACACACACATTAAGTCAAGTACATGAGACGATAATGATCACAGCCTGGGAATATTTTCTAAGAATACCAATTTTAGTAACACAAAAATACATACAAATGAGAGCATTGAGCATTTTTTTTCATTGCAGGTCTGGCTTCAATTTGGTTTAGGACCACAGAAATAACCCAATGGCTGTAAAAAGTTATTTTTGCATTTCCATGTAATCTTATGTATACACCCACATAAGGGAGACCTGTAGAACAAAGCCACAGTATGCTGAACAACCTGATATCAACCACAGCCAGTGGGCAGTGAGGAAGAACTACAACTGTGACTACCAGTAATGTTTACTCAATTGAAATAAATTGTGATAGCTGTCATGACTTGAAAGTTCTCCTCAAACAAAATTAATCAATAACAAAGAAACCTTTTTTTATTTTATATACACACATATTGCGTAAATGATGTAAGATTAGACACACAAGTAATAATGTACTATATTCAGCAGTATAAAGATTCAATGTAATCTTTGAGTAATGAAACAAAGCTTGGAAGACTCTTATGCCAAGTCAAACAATTATCATTATGACCGGAATCATCCTTAAATTAACTGCAGTTTCTTAAAATAGATTTATCTACTTTTTATAGAAAAAAAGACACAAGTTACATTTAGCACAGCGTCTATTTAACATAGATAACAAAACAGTAAAGACACAATGTATAATTACCTGGGCAGGTGCTGGTGCCTGGGTGGACAGTCTATTTTCTTAACCAGTGAGTCATGTTTGTTGGAAGAAAAAATAAGAACTGACCCTGACTGCTGAACACATTCCAAACAAGCAGTGAATTAATAACAAATTAGTTTGTTAATGTATAAATGGCAGACTACCATCTCATGTCGACAGTTACATAACATCAAACATTGCATGTATGACAGGCATCAATTACTCTGTTGCAAGTACACAGATCTGTTTACCTATCACTTACCACGCTCATGCTAATTAAATGGTAATGATACAGTCTTAATGCACTTAGTCATATAACAATGCTACTGGCTGCAAAGCTAAATTAATGCGATTTAAATAATACAATTGTTTTGTTTGAACAAGAGCAATCCCCGGTGACCCAGTCACCTGTGGTGTGCATGTGCCATCACATGCATGACAAGTACTCAAGCAGACAAGGTCAATCGTTAAATATTAACTAACACAACTCAAACTGTTGCTGTCCAAATGTTCTCTCTCTCTCTCTCTCTCTCTCTCTCTCTCTCTCTCTCTCTCTCTCTCTCTCTCTCTCTCTCTCTCTCTCTCTCTCTCTCTCTCTCTCTCTCTCTCTCTCTCTCTCTCTCTCTCTCTCTCTCTCTCTCTCTCTCTCTCTCTCTCTCTCTCTCTCTCTCTCTCTCTCTCTCTCTCTCTCTCTCTCTCTCTCTCTCTCTCTCTCTCTCTCTCTCTCTCTCAAAATAACCCTGTTGATTTCTACTGTCTGACCGAGTGAATATGTTTACATCAATAGATTGCCCATAGTACTTATAGTGTGCAAAATACATTGATATTTCACATCCTGCAGGCAAACAATGGTAGTAGCAACAAGTCAATATATATATATATATATATATATATATATATATATATATATATATATATATATATATATATATGTATATATATATATATATATATATATATATATATATATATATTATGACACTGACTTTGGCATACAATCTAACACTTTACTATTATGCATCATTTGACAATAATGACACCTGAAGACTGCTGCCGTGATAAACCTTACTCCTTCATAGCATACACAAAGTGGTTCATTTGTTCCCAACCTTCCTTGCACCCCCAGAAAGATTACATGCCCCCGGCACTATATGTACCCCAGGTTGCTGATGCTGTGGACAAGGGTGGTCAGTGTGTATGTCAGGCAGTGAGGTCGTCAGTTGCCCAGTTGCCAGGGGCAAGTAAGATGCATGGCTGAGCAAGCAGTGGTAAGGTACATTGGTCCATCTGGGCAGGTAGAATTAATATCGGCAGGCGCAGCCAGTGTAGCTCATGCCTGAGGTTTTCACAATGCATGTTTTAATCTTTCTTGTTATGCATTATAATGAAATAAATCAAAAGCCATCATTCTGATGATGGTGATTACTGTGCAATGTAATAACAATTCAATCCAACAAAATATACATTCTATTTGTTAACTCGCAAATAAAACATACTCGAATATTTCCATTTTTCAATATATCCATTGTATACAATTCAAACATTTATAACTATTTTACAGGAAACAGTAATTATATCTACACAAACTAGGTCAATTAGGTAACTTTACTAATTGCACAGGATATTCAATTATTCACACTATTAACAATGTACTACATGAACTCAGAATATGATGTATACACATTTTTCAACAAACTGTAAAACATACTTTATAATAAATTAGGATACTTAATGCCCAAATTTCCATGTACACGTGCAACATGAGGCAGACACAACGAGTGGCTCAGGGGTTGCATTGTTTATCATAAAGACACTTCATGACCTGTCAGATACTAGTGACCACTGGTCCTCACACATGGAATTTATGTTGCAACAACAGACTTACACATACATTTATTTCTTATTTCTATGGTAATTGCAACAATTTCATTAACGATTTTTAGCAAGCAGAAATGATGGCAGGGCAAGCAGACTGTCAGTGGGTAAGTTACCAAACACCTTAATGTCAAACCGTGAAAGTCCTCAGATCATAACCATGCAGGAGTCACTCAGTTCATGTCCACAGCAATACCTCTGTAGCTAAGTGTGGTGAAATGGTATGTCTGGAGACGGCTCTGATCATAACCAGGAGTCACTCAGTTCATGTCCACAGCAATACCTCTGTAGCTAAGTGTGGTGAAATGGTACGTCTGGAGACGGCTCTGATCATAACCAGGAGTCACTCAGTCCACATTGCAGACAGGCGACCAACCAATTGGAACATACAAAAACTGGGTGCAACTTGCCAATTCATGTAGCACCCAGAACATGGACTTACTTAGACGTTGGACATATATGTGGTGAATATAAATACACGAAACAAGAAGTCATAAACCTGTTCTCCTCCACACTGGGACTGAAGGTACATAAGTGGAGGAGGTGCCTGGACACAGTGGAAGGAAAGGTCATGGTTGATTGGCCAGAGAGACTGAAGGAAGGCTGTCTATGTCAGACACGGCTCAGCTGAATTACAAAGTTCTGTTATAATTTCAATTACTTTGCCTTACACAAAATAAGTTACAATTGCAGCTAATAAAAATTCAATTACAATGATACATAGTTTATAAGGCCCAGAAATGTAATTGTAAATGTTGGAGGATTAGTTAGTGACAGGAGAGAGTATATGGCAGGAACCATGTGGCTTGACATGAAAACACAATGTAAATACATGGTAGGCAGAGTACAACACAGGAAGGTTCACATATGTATCTATCATCAGCACTCAACTTTACATGCTATTTTCATGAAACCACACATTTTACAGCCAGCCCCAAGTTCAACTGAAATTGCCAATTATAATGGTGAGTTGCAAAGTGCCATAAAATCAATTTCAAGTATGCTATTAACAATTAATTACTGCTGCACTACAATTAATTACAAGTTACAAAATTTCAATTTAATGTGCCCTGAGGGGAAGTTGTTGCACTTAAAATTGCTATTACTAAGCACTATACACTGTACATTGAGGGCTGTTTGGAGTAAGAACACATTAAAATGATCAAGTTATATTCTAGTTAACACTGTGTTTATGTAATATAATAAATAATTATTGGTTTAGTGACTAGATTCATGTTTGTGTTATTTAAGAATTTACCTGTAGTAATTTACCTGCAGCTGTAGTGTCCAGTAGTTAGGTGAAGGCCTCAGCATACTGCTTCCAAATCTGCCTGTCTTGCATTATCCTCTGCCAGATGGTGCCCGTCCATGGCTTGTCTGGTCTGTCTGTTGTTCCTCTCTCCAGTCTCTCTTCAGATCATTTCCCTTCATCAGGCTTCAGGTGGTGATATACACTGTCCATTCTACTACCAATTCTGTCCATGTCCACGTTGTATTTAATTATATATCTTTTAATGGAAGGCACTTGTATGACAACAACATTAAAGGTGGTTCCCAGTATTGCATTAAAGCATCAATTAGAATTAAATACTCTGTTAAATAGATAATTGACATAAATATACACATGTACATTAAACAAGAGGTAATAGGCATATCCTTTGAAAATGGACTTAAAACCATAATGCAAACCACAATAACAACTACATTAATGACACTTGACATTGTTTGTATCAATTAGTCTTAATCACGTAAAACCATTCAGTTAAATATATATGTAACATCCACAATATTAATGAGCTTCCTGGCATCAATCATCTGTCACAAATGTTTAGTCTGCTGTTGATAAACATCTGACAAGTCGTCTGTTCTGTACAACCCGAGACTGTGATTACTCGTGTATAAAATATTGCATTCATTATTAATGATAGCATCCATGCTAATTTGCGTTAAATCTGTGGCTGATCATCTGTGGCTGATCATTATCCTCTGCCCCTTCAACACCCGAATCAAGGTCACAATACACGAATGACATTTTACTGGATCATTCAGACACTCTGTGGAATTTTTTTGTACACCATAAATAATTTGACTACATTTGAAATAATGACTTATAATAATTATACATGCATGCATATAAAGTGATTGAATTTCATGAACGAATGAAATTGTGATTTTCTAAATAGGAAATGTGTTGTTCATTTTTCTTTATTAACACCAATCTGTGTAATAACGGTGATCTTCATTAAACAACAGAAATGCAATACAATCTCGATGATAAAGAAGACACCCTAAATTTGTGTAGACAGTAATTGTAATGATTGGTTCAGTTCTTGGTTCTAATTAGGCTGTCGAGAGCATACCAATGGTCATTAAATCCCTTCCCTTGCCGAGTTCTAAGAAACACATAATAAGCAACCCTTTCTGCTAGCACTAAATAAAACCACGACTTCTTAGAATACATACTTTGAAGAAAACGGTAACCCGTAATCAGATTATCAAAAACAATTAGCAGCTTTTTATCTCTTATTTTACCGAATGTCTCTGAATCGGCTATTTAAAGAAAGTAGTTCAATTAAATGCACTTGTCATCTCTAACCACACCAAAGTAACCACATCAAAGAAACCACAAAAGGACAGTAAGTTTGTATTTTTTTAACCCTTCTATAGGTTGCATTGTCCTTCGCTTCAATATGATTATTTACTTGAAAGTCGTGGCTTTTATTTACATACTTCAGTATTATTTTTCTCTATGTAATGAATATTTGGATGTCAAATTCTGTATGAAAAAGAATCTACCTATCTAGTCATATACCTAAATAATTACTGTATTAGCCCACTGTTCTATGTCACAATGCATAACAACTTACCATCCTGATAGCATATCCTGACAAAGTTCCATCAAGGCACCTACTTTTGTATAGCCCGGGCACATCCAGGTACATAACACTGTACTGGTTTTCAACTAGGCTTCACCTAGAGCTCTCCGTTTTGATCATGACTGTTGTACGGGTCACAGAAGAGGTAAGCATTCCTTTAACAGATTTATTAATTGGCCCTCAAATGCAACCTATAGATTCGAAGAGAATATGGCACGTGACATTCACCACGATTTGTTGTTGTGGTTTTTCACACTGAATCCAGTCGCTGATGATGTCTGACAATTGACGGTGCACAGGGTGCTTTCCAACAAAGTTATATTTGAACTAAACAAGGACGCTGTCTAGACCAGGGTTTGCGAAACTGAGGTCTGAGACCCTGGGGAGGCAATACCAGTTCCAGGGAGTCCTTGGCAAACCAGCAAAAATTATTTCAGAATGGCACAATACATGTATAACATGTAAAACACAATGCTAGAGGCCATCAGCCTGCAGGCTCATATGTTGGGTACATTAAAGTGAGACGGTTTGCAAGCGTCTTGTTTAGATTGCTGCTGGATGGGCTAACAAAATCTTGGGAGAATCCCACTAAATATTAACCCCTGCAATGAGATAGAAAGGCTTCTTATCTTCTTGACACATTAGATGTTTTAGATAAAACATTTGAAAATACTTTTTGTTTTCATCTGGAATTTTGCAAACATGACCATCTGGTGGCCAAAAGTCCGGTTTGGAAGCCAAGCCCTGGATCCATGTACTCCTGCTGCTGACAGGTTTGATAATGTTCCTGTAAACAATGCACAATTTCACCCTGCTCTTGGTACATGCATGTACTTGTGATAGCAATCATTAATAAGAAATAAGGCAGATGGGCTTGCTCAAACTTAATAACTTTTTAAAGAATGAATATTTGATTGACTACATGCAAAAGTACCATCACGCATGTATGCCAGTAAAGGGGTAACACAATATTTGGGTGTTGAACTACCAAATATTATCTTCAGTTGATGTTGTACAAAGATGTGTTACCATATAGCTCACAGAAATAACATCTCATCAAATGGACACAGAAACCAAAAAAATCCGTCCAACCACAATAAAACCCTGGCCCAGTTCACCCGTGGCAAACCCAGTTTGGAGACCAGCTGTATTGTTTCGGATCCGTGTACATACAGACAAATTTAAAATGACCTGCAGTCTAGCTGCATGGAGGGTCCAATATCACCACCACAATACCTGCAATGTGACAGACAGGCCACAGGCACAAGGGCAGAGGGCCCTAAAACCGCAGCCAGCTCTGGCAGACACTTGTACAAAATAGTCTACATCACCTTGCAGGAATACCTCCAAATCAGTGTTGTCCTCCCCACTGATTTTGTCTCACATTCTCCCACATGTTCAATCTCAACTGGACCCATATCAATTCGCTTACCGTTCCAGAAGAGGCACTGACGATGCAATAGCTTGCCTTTTACACAAACTATTTGAACACATGGAGACAGCTGGCAACTATGCTCGAATTATAGATTTCAGTTCAGCATTTAACACAATACAAAGGCATGTCATGATTGATAAACTACAGAAACTAGAAGTTCCAGCCGCACTTGTTCACTGGGTTTTCAATTTCTTAAGTAATCGCCCGCAGTGTGTTCGAGTGGGTGACATAAAGTCACCAGTGCTTGTTAGCAACACAGGTGCACCTCAGGGTTGTGTACTGAGTCCATTTTGTACACCTTGTATACAAATGACTGTCGTAGTGTTGACTCATCTACCCAATTTGTGAGGTTTTCTGATGATACAGCCATGCTCGCTCTTTTGAATGATTTTGCCTCATACCAGTCATATCTTTCTTCAGTGGTACGTTTCTCTAGTTGGTGCAGTAACAATTTTCTGCATCTGAATGTTTCCAAAATGAAAGAAATGTGCATCGACTTCCGTCGTAATAGAACTGTCATTAGTCCTATTGTCATCAACGGTGAACCTGTGGAACAGGTTGATTCATTCAAATACCTCGGTGTTATATTAGATGAAAAATTGTCATTTACAGAGCATGTTACAGCCGTGCAAAAGAAGTCTCAGCAGCGACTGCACGTTCTTCGAAAGTTACGAGCTTTCTATGTTGATCCACTACTTCTTCTACGCCTTTACCGTAGCATAATTGAGCCTCTCTTAACCTACTGCACCATTTGTTACTACCCTGCTCTTTCTGTGAAAAACCGTAACAGGCTTCTGAAAATCTCACATGTTTCTGCCAAGATCATTGGTTTACCTACACCAAAGCTCTCCGAAATAATCGACCATGCAATTTTGAAGAAAGCTCGAGCTGTCGCTACTGAGTCTGATCACCCGCTCTCTACGTTCTTCCATGTACTTCCGTCTCAAAGGAGATACCGTTATATAAAATGTAAAACATGTCGCTATAGCAGGAGTTTTGTGCCGGTGGCCATTAGAATGTTGAATGCTAAATGAGTCATATTGATGTCACCCGATTGAATTGTTCTTGTAGTGTATACATCTGGAAATTCATTTGCATTTTGTTGAGACCATCCCATATATTTTAGATGTGATCATGAGTTGTAAAATGCATATCCTTTTTAAGGACAATAAAGTAAAGTGAAAGTGAAAGTGAAACCCTTACTCCAGATGCAATTACCACGAATATTATTAGTTTTTCCCCCAGCACTGGAATTTCTGCCCTCAACACATTATCAGTGTAAACAGCTGGAATGCTTTTAAGAAGAGCATCAGAAAACCTAGTCTCACAACCCGGACTACTCTATACATGTGCTAGGCTCTCTTTATTCTCACCTTATTTGGTTCTATTCTAAATCTGCATTGCACAGAAGTTAAGTCATGTTTTTGCCTGTCAGGTTATCTATGTTCTCTGTACAATGGGCACCGAGGTTGTGTGAAATAGGGGAAAAAGCAGGCCTTTTTGTGTTGGACATGTGTGCATGTTGTTTCACATACACACAAACCAGTCAAAATGTGTATTATAACCTTAAATAAACGATAAGCACATGTGTGACAACCATTTTAAAACCATACTTGACAATAAATATATATATATATATATATATAATATATATATATATATATATATATATGCTTTTTAAAGACTTTTTGCTCGTTATTTACTTACCCATGCACCATCTGTTCAGTGATATTCTTACCCATCCAAAATTGGTTTATCTACCCAAATAACAAATGGACAGGTCTCTACGTAAAGCTATGGGAAGCAGCCTGTTTTACAAATGGCCTCAACCTAATTAGTGTGGAGCAGCATAGTTACATGGTTTTATATAGTGCCAGACAAACAACATAATCCATGTTAAAATCCATGTGCTGCTGTTTTGAAGCTTGGGCTCTTTTTAGACTCTTCTGTCCTTTGTATGCCCCACTGAAGGTACTAGGAGCCTCATACCTGCTGCCTGCGCCAGGGGATGTTAGAGATCAAACACAGGGTAAATGTGTTTCTCACTACCTCTAACCAACCTATCATTCAAACACAGTCTAAGCACGTAACAGTCCTTTCAGCAACATAGCCAGGTTAAAATGGAAAAAGCTAAGACAGACAGTATTCCTGAAATACTAGAGTCTCCATTCCTACATATATCAGATAGACATGTACTGCCAGACGGCATTGTGTAAGATGGTTCAAGTACTGATGGGGGAAGTAGCCTAGCTTCTGGTGCCCTGTGGAGATGTGGAGATGTACCTCCAGTACCCTCAGGTTGTTGTTGCTAACACAATGCCTTCTGTGCTATCTAGCATCATGTTGTCTATCAGGGACTTCAGAACTACGCCAGATGGAATGACTAAGTTTAGTTTTTTCCCTAATTAATATTAGCGAGTGGAGTGACTTTTCAAAAGTCAATGCCTTACCTTTATTTGGCCTTATCTGCTGCATCCTCATTACTGCACTGACCCTGCTGCTGATGCAGCTTGGACAGATGAGATCAGTCTTCACCTTCCTCCACTCTTCCATATGTCATATCCGTCATATCCTACAAGAGTGGTAATTCTTTTTTAGATAAAACAATGTAGTTTACCTCATTTCATAATGAAAATGTTCATTCTGCATTGTAATACTTGTCTGCATATAGCAACATAACATACCTGTATGCTGTAAAGTGTCTTAAACTGTCTACTGCACCCAGTTTGAGACAATTCATGTGATTTGATGACCTGGCTTATATATCAACATAATTCATTAAATGTATGAATATCAAAATGTAAAAAATATATGTTGAATTACTAAGTGTTGTTTTCCAAGACCCAGCTCTTAAAACGCCATTGCTGAAAATGGCAACAACATTGCATTAGTAACTGTTCAAAATCATTAATTAATTTGATGACCAGGAAGATACCTTTTACATCAGCTGGTTAGTTCTATTACAGATACACAGAACTTGATGAAATATATCTTTTAATGAATCTTCTCAGTGTTTAATGACCAGGTTTTTATGCAGGATAGAATCTTTGTCAGGTCAAAGATGTCCAAAAGGTCATATATATATACATAGCAGCTAGTCCAAAAAGTCACGAGAACTCACATACACAAAAACCAGTCCAGACGTCTATAATGTCCAGCAATATACAATAATCCCTGCCTACACATGTGTGACACACATTTCTAAAGCATATCCACACTCTACTATGTACCCATCTAAAATTACCTTTACCTGTCCAAATGATGGATTGACGAGTAGATAAACCTATGCTAACTACCTGCACATTGTGTCATACCATTCCCTGTTGGTGGATTGTTAGTCACAGGTCACCAGTCACAACGCATGTATTTTAAACCAGTAACATATTTAATATTGCAGAAATTTAGATACCAAAGCATTTTCCATGTGTTCCAATCACTTGCCAATTCTGCCCCCCCCCCCCCATTCCCTACAAATCCTTGCTGGGTGCCTACTGCACATCCTATGTCTCATTTCCTTCTAATCATAACACTCATATTTGATTTCTTTTACCAATCCTAGCTACCATACATTTCCTACCAATCAGACCTCCCAAATTATTTCTATCAGCATCACACCCCAGTATCCAAGCCTATCATCATGCATGCACAAATTTATCGAACTGACCTCCAAATTCCTGTCAGTTCTGTCATTCTGCCTGAAAGTGGGGGCTAGTAATTAGAAAACGAAGTATTTTTGTTGTGTTCCTTATTCTTAGCTAAATACGTGTACTTCGTTAATTACCGCTGAACATTGTCGGCCACGGACACACCGTCACTCCACACTCGCCAGTTCTGGGCTTTGCCGGGAAACTCGATCCAGATTTTGATCTAACTCAACTGTAACGTTTCCTGGCCTGTTTTCTTTTGGCTAATATGGCATTTTTTGCCCAACAAATGACTTAGATATAAACATGAACCTCAATGCCGATAACTGTCCCAACGATTAGCCATAATAGACTGTAAAATCGACGGATTGCGCAGGGAACGCCCGTGCCAGTAGCCTTTACTAGTTACAGCGACATCTGCCGATCAAAATATGCCTGATGTGAAAATGAAATTTTTTCATTTTCCACCAGATGGCGACTAGTCTAATGCAATACTCGATGAAAGCCGCTAGTGTGGTGAATAGTCACAGAAAAGATCGAGGCAAAATTAACACGTTTGCAGGACGGAATATTATATTCTCTGCACTTCTCTTTCAATTGGTTTTCGATGTAGATGTGGTTTGTCGTTGAGTACCTGCTTCTGAATCCACCGACCTTTCGTTAGTATTTTTGTAAACACTTCATAGGCATATGATTACATACATAACAAATTATATTGGTCTGTGGTTCTTGATATCCACCAGCTTTGCGTTCTTCTATGTGGTGTGAGTATTCGTCATTCTGATAAGCATTTAAGTGTACAGGTTAGCAAGTTTCTTATCAGTTGAAGTAATGGTAAAGATATCATCGATGTTCGGATTTTGCTCTTGATTTCTATGGCTACGGTTGTGGCAGTCTATTTTGTTTTCGCTCGTGGAGTCGACGTCGTATAGTTCTTTTTGTGTCTCGACTCGAATTCGCAGTTCGAGTTGGAATTCGATATTCTTTTATCTTATTTGCGTAGTATATAATGAGTCATGACCTCTTGTTCATCAACATGTTCCTGTCCACTTCTATGTCCAATTTGATGTCGAATAACAACTGATGACTGGTTGCATATGGTCGCCACTGATTGGCTATCCCGCTTAAGCAGAAACTGTTCAAGCCATCATCTTCATGTCACATGCTATCGCTTTAGTGGTTATGGAGTCATTCATAATTGTCAACATTTTCCGAAGCTTACAAACCGTAGGCCAGGGGAGGTGTCGGAGGCTTCCGACCGCACGAAAAGCTGGTGTAGCTTACTTGCTGTTGTAGATACGTATTAGTCATAACAATAACAAAAGCTTCAGAAAATGTCACCATTATAAACGCAATTCCAGCTGAAATTTAATATTTTCCGTCACGCTGGACGAAAACATCATTCCTGTGGAATACTAAGATCCTTCAAGTATTCAACTGTTCATCTGTGCAAACGGAGATAAATCGCCAGTTCTGTGACTGGGGAATATAACTTTTCCCAGTTGTTTGTAAATATAGTTGTTCATCGCTTATATCGGGATCGTCTACTGGACAGTTTGATGAGCTCTCCTCTTGCTGCCAGGGAATCAGTGCGTGTTCAAGATGGGAGGGAACAAATATAATGATGACGTTTGAAGTTTCAAACAGAGCTGCACGCGTACAGTAAGAAGACGGAATAAAGTTATTGGTTATACAACAACAACAACAACAACACAACAACACAACAACACAACAACACAACAACAACAACAACACAACAACAACAACAACAACACAACAACAACACAACACAACACAACACAACACAACACAACACAACACAACACAACACAACACAACACAACACAACACAACACAACACAACACAACACAACACAACACAACACAACAACAACAACAAACAACACCTGCATCACAATAACACAACAGTTTGTTTCCTTTCTTCGCAGAACATTCTGGGCAGATATTTCACTAACCAACGCATTCTACACATTCGTCGGGTCCACTACATAACAGCGACAAGGAGAAACGCTGGCGGTGGTTATCCATGAGTTCAATCTCTAGCTCAGCTTGGTGAGAATTTGGATATGATCAGTGCAGATTGCAGCGCAGTATGGGTGGAGACATAAGACTTGTGCTATAAATACAATTGCGTGTTTAACGAGTGAAAATTTCGATAGTGATTTTTTCTCCATTATCCTCTGTATAAGAGATGCAACCACATTTTGTACTAAGGCACAACGCTACAACAAGAAAGTTAATCTTTTAACGGACCTTTAACATTACATTTTACAACGGCTAACACGGCTATAATGTGGAGCGTGGCACAAGGGGTTGACATTGGGGTTTGTTCGCCGA
The DNA here is from genome assembly GCA_025642075.2 of Ridgeia piscesae. Lineage (NCBI taxonomy): Eukaryota > Metazoa > Annelida > Polychaeta > Sabellida > Siboglinidae > Ridgeia > Ridgeia piscesae. The sequence goes on along the minus strand of JAODUO010000233.1, from coordinate 337,000 downwards.
CACGCACCGATTCCGCGCGCGCCGGTCTCGAAAAGTTTCCAACGGTACGTGCACGCGTTAAACCGATACACGCCCGTTCGCTACTGCGGTGACTGCAGTTCAACTTCGTCCACGTATTTCGTGGGAGTTCACATTCATTTGCCTGTCCCCGTGTATGACTAGTCCCAAATGATTTTGTTTGTTACGCCTACGTTTTACAATTATTATTGTAATAATTTGCAACCCCGTCGCCGTTTCGGTGCCACCTGCCAAGGCTAGTTATATGGCTTAGTTTTGCCTGGGTACAAATCCCGTTAGGTGAATACCGGGCCTACAGATGTTGCGAGCTGGCATTATGTAACGTACATATGGTCGACGTTTTTGCGCGATGGTTCAAAGCCGGTATTTTGTGTCAAGGTAAATTCAGCTGTCTGTTTTCTCGGTTTGGGTGGGTAAAGTTATATATATAATGTTGTTATGTACAGGCAGATGTTGGACTGTGTTCGTAAGCTCGCCACGATGTCGCGGGGCGGTGTGTTGATGCTGACGTCACGTGTGTAGTAGGCGGGTACACGGGCCCAGCAGTAGGTAGGTCCACACACCTGGGCCTGGGTGTGCTATGGTCGTGTTAATTGACATCCCATCTACGGTACAGCGAACTGTCGCATTGTAACATTTAACGTGGCATTGTGTGTAATAATGATTTCACATACGACTTCATTGGCACAACGAACCATGTTCCCTTTGTTCTAAAGCTAGTGTTATCATCTTCAACACGGAAAAACAAGGGGCGGACCTCCGTCCCATTTATAAATGACTCAATGGACTATTTATTTCTCAATTACGGGACGATTTTTCATTTTAAAGGACGGGTCGCAATCTTATCTAAACTATGATTAATCATGATTTGACTTGACTGGAATGGTTAGCATTATTCCACAAAATGCCCGGTAACTACGTATCAATTATTCAGTGTTGCACTGTAAAAGGGGGCCTATTGGGCAGACTACCACGTGATGGTTCCACACGCACGCACGGATACAACCTCATGATGTGTTACTTTGAGTTCAGCGCCATATTTCATATATTTCATGTGTGAACGGCGAGAGAAACTATGACCCGGCATATTTGTATAGTCGATCGACATATTATAGTATGTGAGTGTGATACTAGAATTGTATCATTGGTACCACCTAGTTGGACGAATGCTTGGCTCGTGGACTATGCAGACTTGAGATATTTCGTAGAGCACAGTGGCTCATCGGTAGAGTTTGGGGCGGTTCCATGCTCCGATGATAACTTTTGCCTGTCCCCGTGTATGACTAGTCAAATGATTTTGTTTGTTGCGCCTACGTTTTACAATTATTATTGTAATAATTTGCAACCCCGTCGCCGTTTCGGTGCCACCTGCCAAGGCTAGTTATATGGCTTAGTTTTGCCTGGGTACAAATCCCGTTAGGTGAATACCGGGCCTACAGATGTTGCGAGCTGGCATTATGTAACGTACATATGGTCGACGTTTTTGCGCGATGGTTCAAAGCCGGTATTTTGTGTCAAGGTAAACTCAGCTGTCTGTTTTCTCGGTTTGGGTGGGTAATTATATATATAATGTTGTTAAGTACAGGCAGATGTTGGACTGTATTCGTAAGCTCGCCACGATGTCGCGGGGCGATGTGTTGATGCTGACGTCACGTGTGTAGTAGGCGGGTACACGGGCACAGCAGTAGGTAGGTCCACACACCTGGGCCTGGGTGTGCTATGGTCGTGTTAATTGACATCCCATCTAGGGTACAGCGAACTGTCGCATTGTAACATTTAACGTGGCATTGTGTGTAATAATGATTTCACATACGACATCATTGGCACAACGAACCATGTTCCCTTTGTTCTAAAGCTAGTGTTATCATCTTCAACACGGAAAAACAAGGGGCGGACCTCCGTCCCATTTATAAATGACTCAATGGACTATTTATTTCTCAATTACGGGACGATTTTTCATTTTAAAGGACGGGTCGCAATCTTATCTAAAATATGATTAAGCATGATTTGACTTGACTGAAATGGTTAGCATTATTCCACAAAATGCCCGGTAACTACGTATCAATTATTCAGTGTTGCACTGTAAAAGGGGGCCTATTGGGCAGACTACCACGTGATGGTTCCACATGCACGCACGGATACAACCTCATGATGTGTTACTTTGAGTTCAGCGCCATTTTTCATATATTTCATGTGTGAACGGCGAGAGAAACTATGACCCGGCATATTTGTATAGTCAATCGACATATTATAGTATGTGAGTGTGATACTAGAATTGTATCATTGGTACCACCTAGTTGGACGAATGCTTGGCTCGTGGACTATGCAGACTTGAGATATTTCGTAGAGCACAGTGGCTCATCGGTAGAGTTTCGGACTCTCGACTAAGACGATCCGGGTTCGAATCCTGTGCTGTGGTGTTAAATCCTTGGGAAAGTTTTTTCACTCTACGTTGCTCCAGTTCACTCAGTTGTATAAATATAGACAAGTGGTGGATATGTGTACGAGCAGCTTTCGCGCATTAATTGCAGCATATGGCTGGACGCTTCCCAGATAAGTCGAGATGATGTATATATATATATATATATATATATATATATATATATATATATATATATATATATATATATATATGTATATGTTTGTGTGAGTGTGTGTGTGTGTGTGTGTGTGAGTGTGTGTGTGTGTGTGGTGTGTGTGTGTGTGTGTGTGTGTGTGTGTGTGTGTGTGTAGTGTGATGGTGTGTGTGAGTGTGTGTAGTGGTGTAGTGTGAGTGTGTGTGTGTGTGAGTGTGTGTGTGTGAGTGTGTGGTGTGTGTGTGTGTGAGTGTGTGTGTGAGTGTGTGTGTGAGGTGTGTGTGTGAGTGTGTGTGGTGTGAGTGTGTGTGTGTAGTGTGTGTGTGAGTGTGTGTGTGTGTGTGTGTGTGAGTGTGTGTGTGTGTGTGTGTGTGTGTGTGTGTGTGTGTGTGTGTGTGAGTGTGTGTGAGTGTGTGTGTGAGTGTGTGTGTGAGTGTGGTGTGAGTGTGTGTAGTGTGTGTGAGTGAGTGTGTGTGGTGTGTGTGTGGTGTGTGTGTGTGTGTGTGTGTGTGTGGTGATGTGTGTGTGAGTGTGTGTGTGAGTGTGTGTGAGTGTGTGTGTGTGAGTGTGTGTGTGTGTGTGTGTGTGATGTGTGTGTGTGAGTGTGTGTGTGTGTGTGTGTGGTGTGGTGTGGTGTGTGTGGTGTGTGTGTGTGTGTGGTGTGGTGTGTGGTGTGTGGTGTGTGGTGTGTGGTGTGGTGTGTGGTGTGTGTGTGGTGTGTGGGTGTGTGGTGTGTGTGTGTGTGTGTGTGTGTGTGTGTGTGTGGTGTGGTGTGGTGTGTGTGTGTGTGGTGTGTGTGTGTGTGTGTGGTGTATGAACCACTGGTGGGTTGAGTTTGTCGTTGACTGTGTCACTAGACACGTCCACTGGTGGGTTGAGTTTGTCGTTGACTGTGTCACTAGACACGACCACTGGTGGTTGAGTTTGTCGTTGACTGTGTCACTATAGACACGACCACTGGTGGGTTGAGTTTGTCGTTGATGTGTCACTAGACACGACCACTGGTGGGTTGAGTTTGTCGTTGACTGTGTCACTAGACACGACCACTGGTGGGTTGAGTTTGTCGTTGACTGTGTCACTAGACACGACCACTGGTGGGTTGAGTTTGTCGTTGACTGTGTCACTAGACACGACCACTGGTGGGTTGAGTTTGTCGTTGACTGTGTCACTAGACACGCCACTGGTGGGTTGAGTTTGTCGTTGACTGTGTCACTAGACACGACCACTGGTGGGTTGAGTTTGTCGTTGACTGTGTCACTAGACACGACCACTGGTGGGTTGAGTTTGTCGTTGACTGTGTCACTAGACACGACCACTGGTGGGTTGAGTTTGTCGTTGACTGTGTCACTAGACACGACCACTGGTGGGTTGAGTTTGTCGTTGACTGTGTCACTATAGACACGTCCACTGGTGGGTTGAGTTTGTCGTTGACTGTGTCACTAGACACGACCACTGGTGGGTTGAGTTTGTCGTTGACTGTGTCACTAGACACGACCACTGGTGGTTGAGTTTGTCGTTGACTGTGTCACTAGACACGACCACTGGTGGGTTGAGTTTGTCGTTGACTGTGTCACTATAGACACGACCACTGGTGGGTTGAGTTTGTCGTTGACTGTGTCACAAAGACACGACCACTGGTGTGTTGAGTTTGTCTTGACTGTGTCACTAGACACGCCACTGGTGGGTTGAGTTTGTCGTTGACTGTGTCACTAGACACGACCACGGGTGGGTTGAGTTTGTCGTTGACTGTGTCACTAGACACGACCACTGGTGGGTTGAGTTTGTCGTTGACTGTGTCACTAGACACGACCACTGGTGGGTTGAGTTTGTCGTTGACTGTGTCACTAACACGACCACTGGTGGGTTGAGTTTGTCTTGACTGTGTCACTAGCCCCCCGGGTGGGTTGAGTTTGTCTTGACTGTGTCACTAGACACGCCACTGGTGGGTTGAGTTTGTCGTTGACTGTGTCACTAGACACGACCACTGGTGGGTTGGGTTTGTCGTTGACTGTGTCACTATACACGACCACTGGTGGGTTGAGTTTGTCAGGTGTGGTGACTGGTGTGTTGACTTGTTAGTGTTTAGACGACCACTGGTGGGTTGAGTTTGTCGTTGACTGTGTCACTAGACACGACCACTGGTGGGTTGAGTTTGTCGTTGACTGTGTCACTAGACACGACCACTGGTGGGTTGAGTTTGTCGTTGACTGTGTCACTAGACACGACTGGTGGGTTGTGTTTGTCGTTGACTGTGTCACTAGACACGCCACTGGTGGGTTGAGTTTGTCGTTGACTGTGTCACTAGTGTCCACTGGTGGGTTGAGTTTGTCGTTGACTGTGTCACTAGACACGCCACTGGTGGGTTGGGTTTGTCGTTGACTGTGTCACTAGACACGACCACTGGTGGGTTGAGTTTGTCGTTGACTGTGTCACTAGACACGACCACTGGTGGGTTGAGTTTGTCGTTGATTGTGTCACTAGACACGACCACTGGTGGGTTGAGTTTGTCGTTGACTGTGTCACTAGACACGACCACTGGTGGGTTGGGTTTGTCGTTGACTGTGTCACTATACACGACCACTGGTGGGTTGAGTTTGTCGTTGACTGTGTCACTAGACACGACCACTGGTGGGTTGAGTTTGTCGTTGACTGTGTCACTAGACACGACCACTGGTGGGTTGAGTTTGTCGTTGACTGTGTCACTAGACACGACCACTGGTGGTTGAGTTTGTCGTTGACTGTGTCACTAGACACGACCACTGGTGGGTTGAGTTTGTCGTTGACTGTGTCACTAGACACGACCACTGGTGGGTTGAGTTTGTCGTTGACTGTGTCACTAGACACGACCACTGGTGGGTTGAGTTTGTCGTTGACTGTGTCACTAGACACGACCACTGGTGGGTTGAGTTTGTCGTTGACTGTGTCACTAGACACGACCACTGGTGGGTTTGGGAGTTTGTCGTTGACTGTGTCACTATAACGTCCACTGGTGGGTTGAGTTTGTCGTTGACTGTGTCACTAGACACGACCACTGGTGGTTGAGTTTGTCGTTGACTGTGTCACTAGACACGACCACTGGTGGGTTGAGTTTGTCGTTGACTGTGTCACTAGACACGACCACTGGTGGGTTGGTTTGTCGTTGACTGTGTCACTAGACACGACCACTGGTGGGTTGAGTTTGTCGTTGACTGTGTCACTATGACACGACCACTGGTGGGTTGAGTTTGTCGTTGACTGTGTCACTAGACACGACCACTGGTGGGTTGAGTTTGTCGTTGACTGTGTCACTAGACACGACCACTGGTGGGTTGAGTTTGTCGTTGACTGTGTCACTATGACACGACCACTGGTGGGTTGAGTTTGTCGTTGACTGTGTCACTAGACACGACCACTGGTGGGTTGAGTTTGTCGTTGACTGTGTCACTAGACACGACCACTGGTGGGTTGAGTTTGTCGTTGATGTGTCACTAGACACGACCACTGGTGGGTTGAGTTTGTCGTTGACTGTGTCACTAGACACGACCACTGGTGGGTTGAGTTTGTCGTTGACTGTGTCACTAGACACGACCACTGGTGGGTTGGTTTGTCGTTGACTGTGTCACTAGCACGACCACTGGTGGGTTGGGTTTGTCGTTGACTGTGTCACTAACACGCCACTGGTGGGTTGAGTTTGTCATTGACTGTGTCACTAGACACGTCCACTGGTGGGTTGAGTTTGTCGTTGACTGTGTCACTAGACACGACCACTGGTGGGTTGAGTTTGTCGTTGACTGTGTCACTAGACACGACCACTGGTGGGTTGAGTTTGTCGTTGACTGTGTCACTATAGACACGACCACTGGTGGGTTGAGTTTGTCGTTGACTGTGTCACTAGACACGACCACTGGTGGGTTGAGTTTGTCGTTGACTGTGTCACTAGACACGACCACTGGTGGGTTGAGTTTGTCGTTGACTGTGTCACTAGACACGACCACTGGTGGGTTGAGTTTGTCGTTGACTGTGTCACTAGACACGACCACTGGTGGGTTGAGTTTGTCGTTGACTGTGTCACTAGACACGACCACTGGTGGGTTGAGTTTGTCGTTGACTGTGTCACTAGACACGTCCACTGGTGGGTTGAGTTTGTCGTTGACTGTGTCACTAGACACGACCACTGGTGGGTTGAGTTTGTCGTTGACTGTGTCACTATACACGTCCACTGGTGGGTTGAGTTTGTCGTTGACTGTGTCACTAGACACGTCCACTGGTGGGTTGAGTTTGTCGTTGACTGTGTCACTAGACACGACCACTGGTGGGTTGAGTTTGTCGTTGACTGTGTCACTATAGACACGACCACTGGTGGGTTGAGTTTGTCGTTGACTGTGTCACTAGACACGACCACTGGTGGGTTGAGTTTGTCGTTGACTGTGTCACTAGACACGACCACTGGTGGGTTGAGTTTGTCGTTGACTGTGTCACTAGACACGACCACTGGTGGGTTGAGTTTGTCGTTGACTGTGTCACTATAGACACGACCACTGGTGGGTTGAGTTTGTCGTTGACTGTGTCACTAGACACGACCACTGGTGGGTTGAGTTTGTCGTTGACTGTGTCACTAGACACGTCCACTGGTGGGTTGAGTTTGTCGTTGACTGTGTCACTAGACACGACCACTGGTGGGTTGAGTTTGTCGTTGACTGTGTCACTAGACACGTCCACTGGTGGGTTGAGTTTGTCGTTGACTGTGTCACTAGACACGTCCACTGGTGGGTTGAGTTTGTCGTTGACTGTGTCACTAGACACGACCACTGGTGGGTTGAGTTTGTCGTTGACTGTGTCACTAGACACGACCACTGGTGGGTTGAGTTTGTCGTTGACTGTGTCACTAGACACGACCACTGGTGGGTTGAGTTTGTCGTTGACTGTGTCACTAGACACGACCACTGGTGGGTTGAGTTTGTCGTTGACTGTGTCACTAGACACGACCACTGGTGGGTTGAGTTTGTCGTTGACTGTGTCACTAGACACGACCACTGGTGGGTTGAGTTTGTCGTTGACTGTGTCACTAGACACGACCACTGGTGGGTTGAGTTTGTCGTTGACTGTGTCACTATAGACACGACCACTGGTGGGTTGAGTTTGTCGTTGACTGTGTCACTAGACACGTCCACTGGTGGGTTGAGTTTGTCGTTGACTGTGTCACTAGACACGACCACTGGTGGGTTGAGTTTGTCGTTGACTGTGTCACTAGACACGACCACTGGTGGGTTGAGTTTGTCGTTGACTGTGTCACTAGACACGACCACTGGTGGGTTGAGTTTGTCGTTGACTGTGTCACTAGACACGACCACTGGTGGGTTGAGTTTGTCGTTGACTGTGTCACTAGACACGACCACTGGTGGGTTGAGTTTGTCGTTGACTGTGTCACTAGACACGACCACTGGTGGGTTGAGTTTGTCGTTGACTGTGTCACTAGACACGACCACTGGTGGGTTGAGTTTGTCGTTGACTGTGTCATTTAGACACGACCACTGGTGGGTTGAGTTTGTCGTTGACTGTGTCACTAGACACGACCACTGGTGGGTTGAGTTTGTCGTTGACTGTGTCACTATGACACGACCACTGGTGGGTTGAGTTTGTCGTTGACTGTGTCACTAGACACGACCACTGGTGGGTTGAGTTTGTCGTTGACTGTGTCACTAGACACGACCACTGGTGGGTTGAGTTTGTCGTTGACTGTGTCACTAGACACGTCCACTGGTGGGTTGAGTTTGTCGTTGACTGTGTCACTAGACACGACCACTGGTGGGTTGAGTTTGTCGTTGACTGTGTCACTAGACACGACCACTGGTGGGTTGAGTTTGTCGTTGACTGTGTCACTAGACACGACCACTGGTGGGTTGAGTTTGTCGTTGACTGTGTCACTATAGACACGACCACTGGTGGGTTGAGTTTGTCGTTGACTGTGTCACTATAGACACGTCCACTGGTGGGTTGAGTTTGTCGTTGACTGTGTCACTAGACACGTCCACTGGTGGGTTGAGTTTGTCGTTGACTGTGTCACTAGACACGACCACTGGTGGGTTGAGTTTGTCGTTGACTGTGTCACAAAGACACGTCCACTGGTGGGTTGAGTTTGTCGTTGACTGTGTCACTAGACACGTCCACTGGTGGGTTGAGTTTGTCGTTGACTGTGTCACTAGACACGTCCACTGGTGGGTTGAGTTTGTCGTTGACTGTGTCACTAGACACGACCACTGGTGGGTTGAGTTTGTCGTTGACTGTGTCACTAGACACGACCACTGGTGGGTTGAGTTTGTCGTTGACTGTGTCACTAGACACGACCACTGGTGGGTTGAGTTTGTCGTTGACTGTGTCACTATAGACACGTCCACTGGTGGGTTGAGTTTGTCGTTGACTGTGTCACTAGACACGACCACTGGTGGGTTGAGTTTGTCGTTGACTGTGTCACTAGACACGACCACTGGTGGGTTGAGTTTGTCGTTGACTGTGTCACTAGACACGACCACTGGTGGGTTGAGTTTGTCGTTGACTGTGTCACTAGACACGACCACTGGTGGGTTGAGTTTGTCGTTGACTGTGTCACTATAGACACGACCACTGGTGGGTTGAGTTTGTCGTTGACTGTGTCACTAGACACGACCACTGATGGGTTGAGTTTGTCGTTGACTGTGTCACTAGACACGACCACTGTGGGTTGAGTTTGTCGTTGACTGTGTCACTAGACACGACCACTGTGGGTTGAGTTTGTCGTTGACTGTGTCACTAAGACACGCCACTGGTGGGTTGAGTTTGTGTTGACTGTGTCACTAGACACGACCACTGGTGGGTTGAGTTTGTCGTTGACTGTGTCACTTAGACACGCCACTGGTGGGTTGAGTTTGTCGTTGACTGTGTCACTAGACACGTCCACTGGTGGGTTGAGTTTGTCGTTGACTGTGTCACTAGACACGACCACTGGTGGGTTGAGTTTGTCGTTGACTGTGTCACTAGACACGACCACTGGTGGGTTGAGTTTGTCGTTGACTGTGTCACTAGACACGACCACTGGTGGGTTGAGTTTGTCGTTGACTGTGTCACTAGACACGACCACTGGTGGGTTGAGTTTGTCGTTGACTGTGTCACTAGACACGTCCACTGGTGGGTTGAGTTTGTCGTTGACTGTGTCACTAGACACGACCACTGGTGGGTTGAGTTTGTCGTTGACTGTGTCACTAGACACGACCACTGGTGGGTTGAGTTTGTCGTTGACTGTGTCACTAGACACGCCACTGGTGGGTTGAGTTTGTCGTTGACTGTGTCACTAGCGCCACTGTGGTTGAGTTTGTCGTTGACTGTGTCACTAGACACGCCACTGGTGGGTTGGTTTGTCGTTGACTGTGTCACTAGACACGACCACTGGTGGGTTGAGTTTGTCGTTGACTGTGTCACTAGACACGTCCACTGGTGGGTTGAGTTTGTCATTGACTGTGTCACTAGACACGTCCACTGGTGGGATGAGTTTGACGTTGACTTTGTCACTACACACGTCCACTGGTGGGATGAGTTTGTCGTTGACTGTGTCACTAGACACGACCACTGGTGGGTTGAGTTTGTCGTTGACTGTGTCACTATAGACACGTCCACTGGTGGGTTGAGTTTGTCATTGACTGTGTCACTAGACACGTCCACTGGTGGGATGAGTTTGACGTTGACTTTGTCACTACACACGTCCACTGGTGGGATGAGTTTGTCGTTGACTGTGTCACTAGACACGACCACTGGTGGGTTGAGTTTGTCGTTGACTGTGTCACTAGACACGACCACTGGTGGGTTGAGTTTGTCGTTGACTGTGTCACTAGACACGACCACTGGTGGGCTGAGTTTGTCATTGACTGTGTCACTATAGACACGTCCACTGGTGGGTTGAGTTTGTCGTTGACTGTGTCACTAGACACGACCACTGGTGGGTTGAGTTTGTCGTTGACTTGTGTCACTAGACACGACCACTGGTGGGTGAGTTTGTCGTTGACTGTGTCACTAGACACGACCACTGGTGGGTTGAGTTTGTCGTTGACTGTGTCACTAGACACGACCACTGGTGGGTTGAGTTTGTCGTTGACTGTGTCACTAGACACGACCACTGGTGGGTTGAGTTTGATTGACTGTGTCACTAACACGCCACTGGTGGGTTGAGTTTGTCATTGACTGTGTCACTAGACACGACCACTGGTGGGTTGAGTTTGTCATTGACTGTGTCACTAGACACGACCACTGGTGGGTTGAGTTTGTCGTTGACTGTGTCACTAGACACGACCACTGGTGGGTTGAGTTTGATCAATATAACATAGTGTCATAAACACATGTGGTTAATTTGTCTGACTTGTTCACTAACTCGACTGTGTCGACTTTGTACGACATATATGTGAAGTTAAACATTCAAGTAAAACACATATTCATTATAATGGAGCTTTGTTCCTACTCCAACTTGAGACTATAATAACAACATTGACGCCAGCAACAATGTCGTAGAGGTAATAACATAGTTATGTATTTACAAAAACAAGTGTAAAACATTATTCATGATCTTTTCCTACTCCTTTCGTCTTTGTAGAACATATATGTGAAGTTAAAATTCAAGTACAACATGCAGAGTGTTTGATGAGGTGGGCTTGATAGACAATTCCAACGTTCAACATCGTTAGGCCAGTCTACAAACCGAAACTATTCGACTTGTCCGCTGGCGATGCTTCGGTCAAGCCGTAAAAAATACGCATTTGTTTTTAGTCCGGAGGCATAAAATGGTGACTGCTGCCTACGTGAAACAATTCTTTTGCACGTGTCTGAAATTACCACGCAAGCACTAGCAGCGTATCCTGGGGATTCAAAAATGCAATTCTGATTGCTATATAAGTTCTACACTCGTGGTGAGTGGCGTTAGACATTGACTGTGCCCGGAGTTGTGCCGACCGAACAGACCTCTACACCCACCGACCATGGCAGTTAGCATGACGTGGCTGCTGGCTACGTGTTTGGCCGCCGTATGGGTCGTCTCTGTACGAGTCGGGGCGGAACCAGTCATACGTAAGTCTAGCTTCCATTTCCGTCGCTGAACGAGTTTGAACAGTAAGAATGAAACCCCATTAATCCAATTTAGTTTTAAAGTTGTATATGTAGTTGATTTTTATAAATAAATAAAATTTGTAATTTCATTGAAAAGTTGAACTTGATCTACGTTATCCTACGAAAGTGTGAATAATTAAGGCCTTGGACATACTTACATGCAGTTACGGCCCGGTTATTCCTAGCCGGACACTGAACTAGCTCAGAACATAGGAAAATTGATGTATACTTTTATTCTGTGGTTTCATAAACATTAGATAAAACAGTTAAACAAACAAATGTTATTGTATGTACATAGGTAAGTTTGCTCTTCTGCAAAACGATTGTCATTCGAGATAAGCAAAATGTGTAAATCGCGTTCTCTGCAGCGTGTCCTGAGGACGTTGTGGGCAACTACTACCTGAGTGACAGCGTCAGCCGGTTCGTGTACTACTGGTGTCACCATGGGCACCTCATGGTGAACGGCCGCGCCCTCCGTTGTCCCGCCGGAAGTCGTACCGTATCCAATGCGCATGGCGGAAGTCCCGTCTGCTTTAGACCTGTACCATGTAAGTAAATACCACAGGCATACCTAATATGTAGCTGACCTCAGTTGGAGATATTCATCTGCTAAGACTATGTCCCATAGGTTGAACGATATCCATTCTCCCATCATCAGGATGTGCTGTTGGGTTTAATCTGATGTGCTGTGCTCCTCGATTAAATGCTATAAAACCTATCCTTTACTGTGTTATTGAACAGAATGTTGTACGAAACAAACCTTCCCTTAAAAAGTATCATAAAAGAACAATGAATATGTAAGTGGTTTACAAAAGTCACAGACGAGCTTGATGTGGAATTGTAGACGGGTATCACTTGTTTTAACATGCCACGGGTATCACTTGTTCTGACATGCCATTGTGTATATGGCAAATTGGTCAGTAACTTTATTATTATATCCTAATTATTATCGCATCACCATAGAAGTGTAAATGCTCCCTGCATTTTTATTCTTGTTATATGATATCGTTGGTTGTAGACATCAGCTCGACCAAAGCGCCACTTGTAAAGACAACACCAGTGATGACGAAAGACACGTTTTATGTAGGTCAGTACATTTGCCAACATCCTAATGTACTTGCCAAGCAGGAAATGGGAATAACCACGACTGACTCGACCATTTGTTGTGCGGTACAGATAGAATGATGCAAACACGGCTTATGTGTTAGGGAAGTACATCCTTATGAACCGTAGATTATAGAAGATCTAGTAACATGTTATATTCGAAGATTGTTAGGGACTACTACTATCCTCTACTGAACCGTAATTACTACAAGATCTAGTAACTACTGTCTACTTACTCTACCCTCAAGACTCTACTCTACTACTACTATTTCTATTTCTACTACTGCTACTACTCTATTACTACTACATCTATTGGTACTACTACTACTACTACTACTACTACTACTACTACTACTACTACTACTACTACTACTACTACTACTACTACAACTACTATTACTACTACTATCACCACCACCACCACCACCACCACCACCACCACATACGTGTGAACGTATGTCTTCTCTCTTTGTTGCCTGGCCATCCACGCTGACATATCCAACAGTTGGTTACAAGGATTATATTATATTGCTTCATATCCGTTTCTTCCAGAGACGTACAAAAAACAGCACATTCTAGCTGGGCGGCTGCATTCTGGCATCACGACGGCCTACCGATGTGTCACTGCCTGCTTCGAACACCCGAAATGCGTCGGCGCTGACTTCGACAACGAGACTCGGACGTGCTGGCTACACGATACGTCTAGCGAGTGTAACGTGCTGCTCTCTTGCGACTGTTGCACACACTACCGCCTCACCGACATGTGTCGTACGTATAGTAGCGATGTCGCATTATAAATTATCCGGATGACGTTTCGGCGCAAGCGCGATCAATGTAAGCTCATCCATGTGCAGCCAACCGCAAAGCATTTATGATTCGGTAACTCTTCTGTGGTGGTTATTGCTTAAAATTTCGTTCAGTGCATTTAAATATTAGGTTTGTGCGTGTGCGCGTGTGCGTGCGCGTGTGCGTGCGCGTGTGCGTGCGCGTGTGCGTGCGCGTGCGCGTGCGCGTGCGCGTGCGCGTGCGGGTGCGGGTGCGGGTGCGGGTGCGTGCGCGTGCGCGTGCGCGTGCGCGTGCGGGTGCGGGTGCGGGTGCGGGTGCGTGCGCGTGCGCGTGCGCGTGCGCGTGCGCGTGCGCGTGCGCGTGCGGGTGCGGGTGCGGGTGCGAGTGCGTGTGTGTCACAACTAACAGCCTATGGTATTTGCGTTTTCTACAGGTGTTTTTGGAAACCGGTGTGGGTTTGCAAAGTGTGTCTAGAGTTTATGTGAGCGAGTGGACGGTGACTGTTGAGGAGCGTGATGGTACGCACTGTGTTGGTACGCACTGCCATCCATTATGTCAACAAAACGACCTTGTTATTAGTTGTACGTCGTCCCATTTGGTGTTTTCATTGTGAGAACCATGGCTGACAGCCTAACCTCAAAGTGCAATAAGCCGTGCTCTTGCGGCTACTCCCGTCTGGTGTTTGCTATTTTACGTATTGTGTGGGTATACAATTTGAAAGTTTCGTGGACGCATCTTTCAAACAGCGCACAGTGCGTGGGTATATTCAATGCCACTTGACAGGCATTATACCTGCATGTTTAGTGCATTGCTATGGACATTGCAATAAAACAAATGAGCAAACGTAGACCAGTAATACGCTATCCGACCGGAAGTCATGCTCATCAACTCCTGAATGTTCATTACCATTGAACATAATGTCATTTCATTTACCCTGTAGCTGGAGAATAAATCTTTATAAACCTATATATTTAATCGAGGACGTTACGCTTATGCTTGTTCCTGTCTTGGTCTGTGTCCACGCCAGCTGCCACGACGATGGCGCCAACAACCCCCGTCATGTCGACTCAGTCTATGACGACCCAATTTCCTGCTCCAAAAGGATCGTTCGTTGCAAACAAATTTGCTACTCCAACCGGTAGGTGCCAGCGACCGTCAGTCGTAAAACGAAGCAAAGATTTACACAGCAATGTTCCGTTTTGTCGTATTAAATATGGCGAGTTAATATACACATCCGGCGAACATGCAACATACATACGCCGTCTCACGCTTGGAACTTGCTTGTAGCAACAGTAGGCCCTATACGCAGACGATCCTCGTTAAACACAAATAATTCAGCAAAGATACTGACTGGCCGGTACACGCAGATAGACAATGATTTAAAGAGAAACGTAATGGTCAGGTCTTCGTTAGTTTTACCGACACACAACAAACATGTGCATGACTCAACTTTTAATTATCCTAGGTACGATGTCGGGGCGGAGGGAGCATTGATACATCCACACTTGATACATGATATACACTTAACATTTACTTGCTCTCCTCAGATGTAGTGGAACGACTAACAAGATATTTTCGAGAAAAAAAATCACTAAGCGATACGCTACTGTCAACATCCACCTTTTGTAATGTTTTCGGGTCCTATGAATACGCCGCCCTGTTTACATTGGAGGTGTGTACCGTATATCGGTGACTCGGTGTACCGTTGAACCGACATTTTATACGGTTTTGAAACCGGTTTTGACAAGACGGTATTTTATACGCCAATAAACATCGCCAATGAACAATGCTAAAAGGCTTTTTGGATCTTCCATAATAATGTAAACTTCATACAAATTAAAAACGACGACATTCAACGCATTCTGGCCTTCTCTTCAGTTCGAAAAGCGCACGTCCAGAAGACCGCAAGGTTTTATGTCGTTCATTGCCATTGTTCCACCAAGCCACAGTGTGGCGCCACTGTTACACACCATACGTTTCGTGCACATACAAGTAGAATGCTTCTAGAAAACCCGCATAGAGTACCGTAGAGGCCTACCGTGTGAAATATATGGTACGTACAGCGTGATGTATTGAGGCACACGGTACACATTTAGATACATCCCCATAACCGTCGACATTGATTCAACTTGAAAGCTCAGGTCTAAACAGTGACTCTGTTCGCAGTGCTGCCTTCTGGTTGGCAAGCTTATCCCGGCATGCGTATCGCCGGCGGTGACGTCATCGGGAGTCGCGGCATCAGCGGGGACGGGTGTTTCGAGCTGTGCCTTGCCAACTCGACCTGCTCGGCGGTCAGCTTCGACGTCATGGACGGCACTTGTCGCTCTCATGCCGCCGCCGACAAGTGTCGTCTGCTACTCAGCAGTGCCCAAATGTATCACGCCAAGAAGGCCCCGGCTTGCAGTGAGTGCTCACCCAGTCCATGTGTGAACCTTAATCGCAGTTTAGGTATTCAAATTTAGTATGAGTGAGTGGGTGAATGGGCGAGTATTTGAACGAATGACTGAGTGAATCGGGTTTATCTTTGATCAGAGAAAACGATGGTCTCTACATAGCAATGTGCTGTCAATGTTTATCGTTTCATAGTGAACACCTCGTTGTATCGACGTCGTCTTCTTCTCCGTCTTCATCTTCGCCTCTTCGTCTTGCTTAAAAAAATAAGCCCTTATTTTTAACCTTTCGACAGTAAAGGTTAGACGTGTCCCATTTTTTGGCTCGTCCTTTTATTTGAAGCGACATACGTCAATTAACGAACTGTTTTTTGCCGCTAACAGCGATCATCGCTGGAACGGTGATTCGGTACCCACCGCCTGCCGCCACCGCGCCATAGAAGACGCCCTCCACCTGCCGCCACCGCGCCATAGAAGACGCCCTCCACCTGCCGCCACCGCGCCATAGAAGACGCCTTCCACCTGCCGCCACCGCGCTATAGAAGACCCCTTCCGGCTGCCGCCACCGCGCCATAGAAGATGCCCTCCACCTGCCGCCACCGCGCCATAGAAGACGCCCTCCACCTGCCGCCACCGCGCCATAGAAGACACCCTCCACCTGCCACCACCGCGCCATAGAAGACGCCCTCCACCTGCCGCCACCGCGCCATAGAAGACGCCCTCCACCTGCCTCCACCGCGCCATAGAAGACGCCCTCCACCTGCCTCCACCGCGCCATAGAAGACACCCTCCACCTGCCTCCACCGCGCCATACAAGACGCCCTCCACCTGCCGCCACCGCGCCATAGAAGACGCCCTCCACCTGCCGCCACCGCGCCATAGAAGACGCCCTCCACCTGTCGCCACCGCGCCATAGAAGACGCCCTCCACCTGCCGCCACCGCGCCATAGAAGACGCCCTCCACCTGTCGCCACCGCGCCATAGAAGACGCCCTCCACCTGTCGCCACCGCGCCATAGAAGACGTCCTCCGCCTGTCGCCACCGTTCCATAGAAGACGCCCTCCACCTGCCGCCACCGCGCCATAGAAGACGCCCTCCACCTGCCGCCACCGCGCTATAGAAGACACCCTCCACCTGCCGCCACCGCGCCATAGAAGACGCCCTCCACCTGCCTCCACCGCGCCATAGAAGACGCCCTCCACCTGCCGCCACCGCGCCATAGAAGACGCCCTCCACCTCCCGCCACCACGCCATAGAAGACGCCCTCCACCTGCCTCCACCGCGCCATAGAAGACGCCCTCCACCTGTCGCCAGCGCGCCATAGAAGACGCCCTCCACCTTCCGCCACCGCGCCATAGAAGACGCCCTCCACCTGCCTCCACCGCGCCATAGAAGACGCCCTCCACCTGCCTCCACCGCGCCATAGAAGACGCCCTCCACCTGCCGCCACCGCGCCATAGAAGACGCCCTCCACCTGCCGCCACCGCGCCTTAGAAGACGCCCTCCACCTGCCTCCACCGCGCCATAGAAGACGCCCTCCACCTGCCGCCACCGCGCCATAGAAGACGCCCTCCGCCTACCGCCACCGCGCCATAGAAGACGCCCTCCACCTGTCGCCACCGTTCCATAGAAGACGCCCTCCACCTGCCGCCACCGCGCTATAGAAGACACCCTCCACCTGCCGCCACCGCGCCATAGAAGACGCCCTCCACCTGCCGCCACGGCGCCATAGAAGACGCCCTCCACCTGCCGCCACGGCGCCATAGAAGACGCCCTCCACCTGCCGCCACCGCGCCATAGAAGACGCCCTCCACCTGCCTCCACCGCGCCATAGAAGACGCCCTCCACCTGCCTCCACCGCGCCATAGAAGACACCCTCCACCTGCCTCCACCGCGCCATACAAGACGCCCTCCACCTGCCGCCACCGCGCCATAGAAGACGCCCTCCACCTGCCGCCACCGCGCCATAGAAGACGCCCTCCACCTGTCGCCACCGCGCCATAGAAGACGCCCTCCACCTGCCGCCACCGCGCCATAGAAGACGCCCTCCACCTGCCGCCACCGCGCCATAGAAGACGCCCTCCACCTGCCGCCACCGCGCCATAGAAGACGCCCTCCACCTGCCGCCACGGCGCCATAGAAGACGCCCTCCACCTGCCGCCACGGCGCCATAGAAGACGCCCTCCACCTGCCGCCACCGCGCCATAGAAGACGCCCTCCACCTGCCTCCACCGCGCCATAGAAGACGCCCTCCACCTGCCTCCACCGCGCCATAGAAGACACCCTCCACCTGCCTCCACCGCGCCATACAAGACGCCCTCCACCTGCCGCCACCGCGCCATAGAAGACGCCCTCCACCTGCCGCCACCGCGCCATAGAAGACGCCCTCCACCTGCCGCCACCGCGCTATAGAAGACACCCTCCACCTGCCGCCACCGCGCCATAGAAGACGCCCTCCACCTGCCGCCACGGCGCCATAGAAGACGCCCTCCACCTGCCGCCACGGCGCCATAGAAGACGCCCTCCACCTGCCGCCACCGCGCCATAGAAGACGCCCTCCACCTGCCTCCACCGCGCCATAGAAGACGCCCTCCACCTGCCTCCACCGCGCCATAGAAGACACCCTCCACCTGCCTCCACCGCGCCATACAAGACGCCCTCCACCTGCCGCCACCGCGCCATAGAAGACGCCCTCCACCTGCCGCCACCGCGCCATAGAAGACGCCCTCCACCTGTCGCCACCGCGCCATAGAAGACGCCCTCCACCTGCCGCCACCGCGCCATAGAAGACGCCCTCCACCTGCCTCCACCACGCCATAGAAGACGCCCTCCACCTGCCGCCACCGCGCCACAGAAGACGCCCTCCACCTGTCGCCACCGCGCCATAGAAGACGCCCTCCACCTGTCGCCACCGCGCCATAGAAGACGTCCTCCGCCTGTCGCCACCGTTCCATAGAAGACGCCCTCCACCTGCCGCCACCGCGCCATAGAAGACGCCCTCCACCTGCCGCCACCGCGCTATAGAAGACACCCTCCACCTGCCGCCACCGCGCCATAGAAGACGCCCTCCACCTGCCTCCACCGCGCCATAGAAGACGCCCTCCACCTGCCGCCACCGCGCCATAGAAGACGCCCTCCACCTCCCGCCACCACGCCATAGAAGACGCCCTCCACCTGCCTCCACCGCGCCATAGAAGACGCCCTCCACCTGTCCGCCACGCGCCATAGAAGACGCCCTCCACCTTCCGCCACCGCGCCATAGAAGACGCCCTCCACCTGCCTCCACCGCGCCATAGAAGACGCCCTCCACCTGTCGCCACCGCGCCATAGAAGACGCCCTCCACCTGCCTCCACCGCGCCATAGAAGACGCCCTCCACCTGCCTCCACGCGCCATAGAAGACGCCCTCCACCTGCCGCCACCGCGCCATAGAAGACGCCCTCCACCTGCCGCCACCGCGCCATAGAAGACGCCCTCCCCTGCCTCCACCGCGCCATAGAAGACGCCCTCCACCTGCCGCCACCGCGCCATAGAAGACGCCCTCCACCTGCCGCCACCGCGCCATAGAAGACGCCCTCCACCTGCCTCCACCGCGCCATAGAAGACGCCCTCCACCTGCCGCCACCGCGCCATAGAAGACGCCCTCCACCTGCCGCCACCGCGCCATAGAAGACGCCCTCCACCTGCCGCCACCGCGCCATAGAAGACGCCCTCCACCTGCCGCCACCGCGCCATAGAAGACGCCCTCCACCTGCCGCCACCGCGCCACAGAAGACGCCCTCCACCTGCCGCCACCGCGCCATAGAAGACGCCCTCCACCTGCCGCCACCGCGCCATAGAAGACGCCCTCCACCTGCCGCCACCGCGCCATAGAAGACGCCCTCCACCTGCCGCCACCGCGCCATAGAAGACGCCTACCGCCACCGCGCCACAGAAGACGCCCTCCACCTGCCGCCACCGCGCCATAGAAGACGCCCTCCACCTGTCGCCACCGCGCCATAGAAGACGCCCTCCACCTGTCGCCACCGCGCCATAGAAGACGCCCTCCGCCTGTCGCCACCGTTCCATAGAAGACGCCCTCCACCTGCCGCCACCGCGCCATAGAAGACGCCCTCCACCTGCCGCCACCGCGCCATAGAAGACACCCTCCACCTGCCGCCACCGCGCCATAGAAGACGCCCTCCACCTGCCGCCACCGGGGCCATAGAAGACGCCCTCCACCTGCCGCCACCGCGCCATAGAAGACGCCCTCCACCTGCCGCCACCGCGCCATAGAAGACGCCCTCCACCTGCCGCCACCGCGCCATAGAAGACGCCCTCCACCTGCCGCCACCGCGCCATAGAAGACGCCCTCCACCTGCCGCCACCGCGCCATAGAAGACGCCCTCCACCTGCCGCCACCGCGCCATAGAAGACGCCCTCAGCGCCCGGCAGCATGAGGACAACACGAAGAGCGGACCCGTCTAATGCTGACCCAGGACATATTCTAGTGTAAAACAAATTGTGTTGTTATGTGTTTCAAATATGTTTATAAATACATATTCGATATATATTCCACAAAAACATAATAGGTAAAAATAGAAGTTAAGGAAGGGCTTAGTGATTTCGATTGACTTAACTATATAAAAATATACCTTGTACCATTGACTTGTTAGGGTTACATATCATATATCGGTATTTTACACTGTTTAGAAGTATGCCCTGTTTGTGTTTACAAATATATGTAGGCCTGCGTAGAATCGTACATTATTTGCCTCTTAGAGGAGTCTCCTGACCGTATGTTGTATTACTAATTATTATATACTATTACCATGTTTATTGTGATTGTTATATTTGTATTGATTCTGAGTTGTTTCACGTGGGTGTAGTGCATGCATTTGGTTGAAATACTGGTCGAATAAAAAAACATCATTCATTCATTCATTTGCTATGTGTAACATATACACATATTGACCTATCCATAAATATGAATCTTGGAGTTGACACTTGGCCCCCAAAGATGAAGTGAATTCATCCGACATTGCTGTATTCAAATCCAAATATATGGGAAAATAGTACGGGGTGTTTAGCCTTGGTAGAAACGTGATCTGAGGAAGTAAACTGTAATAGGTTCTGCGTGGGCCCTAGTAGGCGCGGTGTTGGGTCAGCCCTGCCGTCCTCCCGACACCTCCAGCGGCGGAACTCGGGCCAAAAGTCTTCTAACCACCCCAGTGAGGCAGGGAGGGCCAACAGCCTGGCACCCCGGGTCTACACACACATCGCCCGGCTCGTGTCACTTCAGATTCGCTGTATAAATTATAACATGGAATTAGCGGTGGCGGCGCAAACCATTGTCTTGCAAGACTGATGACACGTAGGATTCAGATTAGGAATTGATTAGTTTTGTTGAAGCACACTTGCAGCACTTCGGCAGTGTGCAAGCATGCGTCTTTGTATTTTGTTTAACTTGTTGATTGCATAGCATGTGAAGCCTAGTTATCTGTGCGTTTATATCAGCATTGCTTGGTCTTTACTTTTATCACTTAATGTGCAGATCTTCCTTGTGTCTCCCTGCTACACGCCAATGCGAGGACTGTCAACTAAGGTCGATAGACAAAATGTACGAGAGCGACATCAATAGCATATTCAGTTGTCACTGGAAGACGTAATCATGTTATGCAGTCTAAGCTGTCCGTCGCAGCTGCTGAGATGACTAATCGATGACATCTTCTGTTGCCAATACGGTGCTCGTGGCCTGAAGGCGACATATGACCTGACCACCGGCAGCGACCTGACCACGTCCATACCGGCAGCGACCTGACCACGTCCACACCGGCAGCAACCTGACCACGACCACACCGGCAGCGACCTGACCACGACCACACCGGCAGCGACCTGACCACGACCACACCGGCAACGACCTGACCACGACCACACCGGCAGCAACCTGACCACGACCACACCGGCAGCGACCTGACCACGTCCACACCGGCAACGACCTGACCACGACCACACCGGCAACGACCTGACCACGACCACACCGGCA
>JAODUO010000233.1:252500-310000 GCA_025642075.2 Ridgeia piscesae | reverse complement strand
TTTATAGTAAATAAGTTAGGTGCATAGGTCTAAAATGTTTTTAAGCACACGCTAGTTCGTGTTGAGTTGATAACATTTATGTTGCCGTCTGATCTTGGCGTCAGCTGCTATTGCAACGTCTGCGTCGATAGATCCTAGTTCGACGCCTGCACTCCATAGACCTTACACGCCCCGGTTGTATAGTCATTGGTCACAGTGGCGTAGCCAGGGGGCAGTTATCCCTGAAAGTTTAGATGGTGGGGAACGGAGGACCAATAACTGGCTGCCTGATTCATAGAGTCACAAAGTAAAGAGGGTATAAGGATGCCCGTGTAAGACTTTCCTTCCCAGTCCTACCCTTTCGGAAAGACATTTGTCATAATTCAATAGGATTAAGTTAGGAATTAATTCTTCACTCTGTCACTGGCTGCAGCCCAAGACGTGACAAAGCAACGAACATGTCACAATTCTCAATGTGTGTCATAGCTAATGGCTATTGTGGATTTAAAAAAATCAGACGCCCGGTTGCTACACTAGGGTCAAATCGCATTTCATTGTTGTTCTTTCCTTGGCATCTCTATCGTCAGGGGTGAGTTGACCATAATTTCCGTTTCCAGTGTCTTCTTAGCTCTCATTTTTCTCTCACTGCGTTCTCTGCCAGCAGTCTCCAATTCATTCTATATCTCCTTTTCTCCATTCTTCTCCCACTCTTTCTAGCTCAAATTTATTGCAATCCCCCATTGCAATTTTGTTCTTCCTCGCCGCGTTTCCTTTCCACTTTCTGGGCATCTGCTCTCTTTGCTAGCCATTCATCTCCCTTTTTGTCCACATGACCGGCCCATGTCAACCTACTCCTCGCCAATTTGTTCTTAGCTTTTTCCTTCACTCCAACCTCCACTCTCATTTCTTTAATTCTTCTCTCATCAGCTCTCTTACCTCCCACGATTCTTCTTACCAGGTTGTTGTTGTTTTTTCTCGGAAACTTGGACCTTCCCCTGTTGTATCCGTGTTAGTGCCGTCGTCTCTAGTCATCCATGAATGTATGCCGGACAACAGATTGGTCAACGCCAATACAGTCAGCGCCGGCACGTCGCCCAAAGGCAGGTAGCTGTGCCTTGCGTGTCGCCCAGCTTGCTGTACCCTGCCTCAGAAGGCAGCCTTTCGCCGTAGGCCATCGTCCTGGCGTGTAATGCGACCGGAGCTCACGAGTTGTCTCTTTAACGATATTGGTATCGGTACTCGGCATGCCGCCACGTTATGGAACATTTTATAAGTCACGCGATGCAACACCTGATCCTCAGCCGGCGTCGCAAGTAGCGCAGGTGAACGTCTGGAAGCTTACAAATTAAAATCTCTTTTTGTTCAGCTTGCAACGATATGTACGTTAGTGTAGGTGGGCGGGAGGTAGGGAGGGGAGGGAGGAGTGAGGGAGGGAGGAGGGGACGGAGGGGCGAAGGAGGGATGGAGGGAAGGAGGAGGGAGACAGACAGACAGACAGACACACAGACAGACAGACAGACAGACAGACAGACAGACAGACAGACAGACAGACAGACAGACAGACAGACAGACAGACAGAGACAGACAGACAGACAGACAGACAGACAGACAGACAGACAGACAGACAGACAGACAGACAGACAGACAGACAGACAGACAGACAGACAGACAGACAGACAGACAGACAGACAGACAGACAGACAGACAGACAGACAGACAGACAGACAGACAGACAGACAGACAGACAGACAGACAGACAGTAATACAGACAGACAGACAGACAGACAGACAGACAGACAGACAGACAGACAGACATAATGATTATATAAGGAGAATGTATACCCATATATGCATATCCGCTACCTTTCCTTATTCACCCCTGTCCTCTCTCTACCTCTGTCCTCCCTCTACCCCTGTCCTCCCTCTACCCCTGTCCTCCCTCTACCCCTGTCCTCCCTCTAACCCTGTCCTCCCTCTACCCCTGTCCTCCCTCTACTCCTGTCCTCCCTCTACCCCTGTCCTCCCTCTACCCCTGTCCTCCCTCTATCCCTGTCCTCCCTCTATCCCTGTCCTCCCTCTACCCCTGTCCTCCCTCTACCCCTGTCCTCCCTCTACCCAGTCTCAACTGCCTGTTTACAAAGTTGACTTTTGGTGACAGGTCGCGAGGTTCCTGCACGTACGAGCACCGCACCCGGACGGTGACATGCCGCACGCGCCAACTGCTGAACATCCCGGTCGGCGTGGCGACGGCGGCGCTCGAGCTGCACGTGGAGGGCCGCCCGGGGGAGACGCTGTTCTCGCTGCTCGACCGCAGCAACTTCACGTCTCTACGCCGCCTGCGGCACCTCGCACTGCCGGGGTGCGGCATCGACTCGATCCACGACGGAGCCTTCAGCGAGTTGGCCGTGCTCCGACGGCTCGAGTTGCGTGACAACCGTCTGCGGACGCTTAATGAGGACATGTTCGCCGGCATGGCTGAGCTAGAGTACCTCGGTCTGTCGCGGAATCCCATTCAACGGCTGCACAACTTCGCCTTGCGCGGGTTGAACACGCAGACGCTGGCGTTCGGAGACAACCCGACGCTTGGTCACGTGGCGTGCAAGGCGTTTGCGGGCGCATGCGTGCGCAACCTTATTTTAAACCGATGCAACCTCTCGTCGATATGCAGCTCCACCTTCCGGACAATGCGTGAAACTCTGCAGGAGGTGCACGTGACGCGCAATCTGCAGCCGCTCAATGTGGCCGATGACGTCTTCGATGGAATGACCTTGAACGCGGTGACCTTCAGCGAGAACGGGATCGTGGACGTGGATTTCTTGGAGCGTCTCTCGGTGGAACACATCCGGTTGGATGGAAACCCTTTGAACGAGCTGGACATGGAAGACTTCGTAGATTTGAAGAATACGAGAACGTTAGCGCTTAACAAAACCCGCATTACGCATTTGAAACGGAACGATCTGTCGGAACTTAAAAACATCGAAACTCTAAATCTGAGCGGAAATCGTTTCACTTCGTTCCGGGCATCTGACTTCACTAACAACGATAATTTAGTGACCCTTGACCTGTCCGGCAATCGGATCGACGAATTCGAGGGCGATTTCGACGACGTACTTCCGAACCTGGAGGTGCTGCTTCTGAGCGGAAATGACATCACGACACTGCCAGAAACCGTCGAACCGCTGTTCTCGCGATTACGTATTGTCACGTTACACGACAATCCTCTCCACTGTAACTGCGAGTGGCGGTGGTTCGTCGTCTGGACCGACAGACACCGCGATGCCGTACCGGAAGCGGAAAAGCTACGCTGTCATACACCAGAGACGCGCAACTTCAGTGAAGTCCTGCCCGAGGAGCTTCTTTGTCGTAAGCCTCACATCCTGAATGCGACATACGACGACGCCGACGGGAGACTGAACTGCACGGCCGAGGGAGATCCCGCACCGACGGTAACTTGGCTAGAATCCGGAAACAAATCCATTTCCATAACTAGACCGCGCCAAGGAAGCGTTATGACACAGGGAGAGGTGGGCGTTGGGAAACACGGCAACTATACATGCGTCGCCGGCAACGCCGTCGGAGAAGATCACGTCGACGTCGACACTAGCGCCATACAGCGACCAGGCGTGAAAACAACAGACGACAAGTCACAGATGCCCAAGTCTCGCGACGTGAAGATACTGGACACGCCGCTGGGGCTTCTCCTCACGGCCATCCTCATCGCTCTCCTCGGCTACCTCTTTCGCTACCACTAGGTTCCCTCGAACCAGTCTCATAGCTCGACGTACCGTCTGTGGTCTCTCGAATCAGTCTCGTAGCTCGACGTACCGTCTGTGGTCTCTCGAACCAGTCTCCTAGCTCGACGTACCGTCTGTGGTCTCTCGAACCAGTCTCCTAGCTCGACGTACCGTCTGTGGTCTCTCGAATCAGTCTCGTAGCTCGACGTACCGTCTGTGGTCTCTCGAACCAGTCTCCTAGCTCGACGTACCGTCTGTGGTCTCTCGAACCAGTCTCCTAGCTCGACGTACCGTCTGTGGTCTCTCGAACCAGTCTCCTGGCTCGACGTACCGTCTGTAGTCTCTCGAACCAGTTTCCTAGCTCGACGTACCGTCTGTAGTCTCTCGAACCAGTTTCCTAGCTCGACATACCGTCTGTAGTCTCTCGAACCAGTTTCCTAGCTCGACGTACCGTCTGTAGTCTCTCGAACCAGTTTCCTAGCTCGACGTACCGTCTGTAGTCTCTCGAACCAGTTTCCTAGCTCGACGTACCGTCTGTAGTCTCTCGAACCAGTCTCCTGGCTCGACATACCGTCTGTAGTCTCTCGAACCAGTTTCCTAGCTCGACGTACCGTCTGTAGTCTCTCGAACCAGTTTCCTAGCTCGACGTACCGTCTGTAGTCTCTCGAACCAGTCTCCTGGCTCGACGTACCGTCTGTAGTCTCTCGAACCAGTCTCCTAGCTCGACGTACCGTCTGTAGTCTCTCGAACCAGTTTCCTAGCTCGACGTACCGTCTATGGTCTCTCGAACCAGTCTCCTAGCTCGACGTACCGTCTGTAGTCTCTCGAACCAGTTTCCTAGCTCGACGTACCGTCTGTGGTCTCTCGAACCAGTCTCCTGGCTCGACGTACCGTCTATGGTCTCTCGAACCAGTCTCCTAGCTCGAAGTACCATCTGTCGTCTCTCGAACCAGTCTCCTAGCTCGACGTACCGTCTGTCGTCTCTCGAACCAGTCTCCTAGTTCGAGGTACCGTCTGTAGTCTCTCGAACCAGTCTCCTAGCTCGACGTACCGTCTGTAGTCTCTCGAACCAGTCTCCTAGCTCGACGTACCGTCTGTAGTCTCTCGAACCAGTTTCCTAGTTCGACGTACCGTCTATGGTCTCTCGAACCAGTCTCCTAGCTCGACGTACCGTCTGTAGTCTCTCGAACCAGTTTCCTAGCTCGACGTACCGTCTGTGGTCTCTCGAACCAGTCTCCTAGCTCGACGTACCGTCTATGGTCTCTCGAACCAGTCTCCTAGCTCGACGTACCGTCTGTAGTCTCTCGAACCAGTTTCCTAGCTCGAAGTACCATCTGTTGTCTCTCGAACCAGTCTCCTAGCTCGACGTACCGTCTGTCGTCTCTCGAACCAGTCTCCTGGCTCGAAGTACCATCTGTCGTCTCTCGAACCAGTCTCCTAGCTCGACGTACCGTCTGTCGTCTCTCGAACCAGTCTCCTAGTTCGAGGTACCGTCTGTAGTCTCTCGAACCAGTCTCCTAGCTCGACGTACCGTCTGTAGTCTCTCGAACCAGTCTCCTAGCTCGACGTACCGTCTGTAGTCTCTCGAACCAGTTTCCTAGCTCGACGTACCGTCTGTAGTCTCTCGAACCAGTCTCCTAGCTCGACGATACCGTCTGTAGTCACTCGAACCAGTCTCCTAGCTCGACGTACCGTCTGTAGTCTCTCGAACCAGTCTCCTAGCTCGACGTACCGTCTGTAGTCTCTCGAACCAGTCTCCTAGCTCGACGTACCGTCTGTAGTCTCTCGAACCAGTTTCCTAGCTCGACGTACCGTCTGTCGTCTCTCGAACCAGTCTCCTGGCTCGAAGTACCATCTGTCGTCTCTCGAACCAGTCTCCTAGCTCGACGTACCGTCTGTCGTCTCTCGAACCAGTCTCCTAGTTCGAGGTACCGTCTGTAGTCTCTCGAACCAGTCTCCTAGCTCGACGTACCGTCTGTCGTCTCTCGAACCAGTCTCCTGCTCGAAACAGTTAACCAGTTCCAGTCTGTCGATCTCTCGAACCAGTCTCCTAGCTCGACGTACCGTCTGTGTCTCTCGAACCAGTCTCCTAGCTCGACGTACCGTCTGTAGTCTCTCGAACCAGTCTCCTAGCTCGACGTACCGTCTGTAGTCTCTCGAACCAGTCTCCTAGCTCGACGTACCGTCTGTAGTCTCTCGAACCAGTCTCCTAGCTCGACGTACCGTCTGTAGTCTCTCGAACCAGTCTCCTAGCTCGACGTACCGTCTGTAGTCTCTCGAACCAGTCTCCTAGCTCGACGTACCGTCTGTAGTCTCTCGAACCAGTCTCCTAGCTCGACGTACCGTCTGTAGTCACTCGAACCAGTCTCCTAGCTCGACGTACCGTCTGTAGTCTCTCGAACCAGTCTCCTAGCTCGACGTACCGTCTGTAGTCTCTCGAACCAGTCTCCTAGCTCGACGTACCGTCTGTGGTCTCTCGAACCAGTCTCCTAGCTCGACGTACCGTCTGTAGTCACTCGAACCAGTCTCCTAGCTCGACGTACCGTCTGTAGTCACTCGAACCAGTCTCCTAGCTCGACGTACCGTCTGTAGTCACTCGAACCAGTCTCCTAGCTCGACGTACCGTCTATGGTCTCTCGAACCAGTCTCCTAGCTCGACGTACCGTCTGTAGTCACTCGAACCAGTCTCCTAGCTCGACGTACCGTCTATGGTCTCTCGAACCAGTCTCCTAGCTCGACGTACCGTCTGTAGTCACTCGAACCAGTCTCCTAGTTCGAGGTACCGTCTGTAGTCTCTCGAACCAGTCTCCTAGTTCGAGGTACCGTCTGTAGTCTCTCGAACCAGTCTCCTACCTCGACGTAATATAAGGACGTATATATAAACAGACACGTATATAGTTTATGTGGTCTTAACTAGTGTAAATATCAAGTTACGCTTTAGAGACTGCCTTCTCAATGGCTGGTGAATTAGCGCCAGGTGCGTGGTCTGTTGATTCCACTGACAGAGGCCATGCACATAGAAGGGACCAGTGACAGAGGCCATGCACATAGAAGGGACCATTGACAGAGGTCATGCTCGTAGAAGGGACAATGACAGTGGCGGCCATGCACGTATAAGGGACCAATGACAGAGGCCATGCACGTAGAAGGGACCAATGACAAAGGCCATGCACGTAGAAGGGACCAATGACAGAAGTCATGCACTTAGAAGGGACCAATGACAAAGGTCATGCACATAGACGGGGACAATGACAGAGGTCATGCATGTACGTTGAAGGGACCACTGACAGAGGTCATGTACGAAGAATGGACCAATTGCTCAACTTTCGAAACGGCAGCAAGTGCTCTAATCAACGGACAAACGCACAATGGATAAAATCCATAATTAGTTCATTTATATCGACTTGATATAAAATTATGATTCTGAATGTATGTTTTCTCAAACTTTTATATCGTCTTGTTTACTGTTGGATTTGAGTCACGACTGTAATCTATATACATATAGTTATACATGTTTATCGTTGTGCGTCTATTTGTATATGAAGTTAATAAAATCATAAATTAAATGAATACTTCTGATTAAAAAATTAGACGAAGAACAGCTAACAGGTGTGTGTGTGTGTGTGTGTGTGTGTGTGTGTGTGTTTGTTTGTGTGTGTGTGTGTGTGTGTGTGCGTGCGTGCGTGCGTGCGTGCGTGTGTGGTGTGTGTGTGTGTGCGTGCGTGCGTGCGTGCGTGCGTGCGTGCTTGTGTGTAAGTGTGTGAACGTTTGTGTGTACGTCAAAGCAGATAATCACTTGCAACATTTCCACAATCACTTTACTGTTTACAATCAAGTCGTAGCTTACACTTAACACTTACAAAAATCTAAACCGCGAGAAAAGGTCGCGCAATAAAATTGTCGCGAGTAACAAGATTGCCATCCGAGACGGACGAACAACCGGACGCACGAGCGAGCGAGCGAGCGAGCGAGCGGCACGAGCGACGACGAGCGAGCACGAGCGACGAACGAACGAACGAACGAACGAACGAACGAACGAACGAACGAACGAACGAACGAACGAACGAACGAACGAACGAACGAACGAACGAACGACGAACGCGAACGAACGAACGAACGAACGAACGAACGAACGAACGAACGAACGAACGAACGAACGAACGAACGAACGAACGAACGAACGAACGAACGAACGAACGAACGAACGAACGAACGAACGCAACGAACGAACGAACGAACGAACGAACGAACGAACGAACGAACGAACGAACGAACGAACGAACGAACGAACGAACGAACGAACGAACGAACGAACGAACGAACGAACGAACGAACGAACGAACGAACGAACGAACGAACGAACGAACGACGAACGAACGAACGAACGAACGAACGAACGAACGAACGAACGAACGAACGAACGAACGAACGAACGAACGAACGAACGAACGAACGAACGAACGAACGAACGAACGCAACGAACGAACGACGAACGAACGAACGAACGAACGAACGAAAACGAACGCGAACGAACGAACGAACGAACGAACGAACGAACGAACGAACGAACGAACGAACGAACGAACGAACGAACGAACGAACGAACGAACGAACGAACGAACGAACGAACGAACGAACGAACGAACGAACGAACGAACAAAAGAACTAATGCTGTTGTCTAGTAAGGGTGTGACTGTAATGCGTAATGTGTGAATAACTAATAATAGTAACGATAATAATAAATTGGCAGTTTTATATTTTCATTAGTGTAATTTACATATTACTATTATGCAAGAATATTGACTGTTTGTGTATAATGTTAGTTACAGTGATTATAGTAAAAGAGCTTAGGAAGAACACAATAGATGAAAACTCTGGAATGACGGTATATGTATATAGTTGCAAATGTGATGTACTATAAGCGTAATTGTTTGAACATGTTATATTCAATTACATTTAATTTCTAACGCTTCACCTGAAACTCTTTTGTAAGTGGTCTTTGAATCAGAAATATTTATTCGCTCATAAAGTTGTTTTGAATAGGTAGGCCTACATCTAATATGTGATAATAAATGTATGATCAGGAAGACTCTTAGGTGTATGGTGTATGGTGTATGGTGTATGGTGTATGGTGTATGGTGTATGGTGTATGGTGTATGGTGTATGGTGTATGGTGTATGGTGTATGGTGTATGGTGTATGGTGTATGGTGTATGGTGTATGGTGTATGGTGTATGGTGTATGGTGTATGGTGTATGGTGTATGGTGTATGGTGTATGGTGTATGGTGTATGCCGCCAACCGTTAATGAGCCACCATGCTAGCCGACGAATAATGCTAAAACTGCACAACAGCACAATAATTACTTCCAGTGACAGCAGAGATATTTCTAAACAGATTATGATTCGTTGCTAAAATCAAGTCCAATAAACATGTTATTGAGACGTGATACAGAAAGAAACTTCAACATGTTTGCTTTTTCGAGTCAATTGCTTCAATGGAAGCACGTGCGTTCACGTCGTTTACGTTATAGGCCGTATCCTTATGTAGGCCCTACTGTAATATACAGGCCTACTGTATAGGGTTAGGGCGACTTGAAGGCACAGAGCACTGTTGATTTTCCCATTTGGCCATGTTAACGTTTTGTCAGATTATAATAAAATGCATGCATGTACACTGTCCATCAATATTTACCAAAATGAGCACGCTTTTCTGCATCCGCAGGGTCATGTAAGAAGAAATGGCTAAAAATCACTACGCCCTGCACTGCAGATACACCATAGCACTGAACCTACTAGTATGCCTGTCCTACTGTACTCATTTCACATAACAAGATTTTTTCTAAATCTCAAATGACACAATTATTAAGGTATTCATTTATTAAGGTATTCGTATGGATTAGACCAGGAAGTGTAAAAGTGCTCTGACCCCTTGAGGACGTAGTCGGAAGTGAACATACCGTCCATGTGACCAATACACAATCTGGATGACGTGCAACCAAATCACGTTGATGTTGCCTCGTAGACATAGTGCACGGGCCAGCCTGGAGACGGTCTCTTCACGTGATTGCGGCGGAGTGACGTCATAATCACGCCCGGTAACTACATGGCTGGTGCAGTGTTGAATGGCTGTAAGCTCAGTTTCGCCAGCCGCTGGACAACATACGTTAGACAAGAACCTTGTCCATGTCAAGGAAGACGGAAAAGACCGATAGTAAAACCAACCACGGAGAACGTTTGCAAGAAGTTTCACGAACAGTTAGCAGATAAGTTCAGCTTAGCAATACTGTCTCAGTCCCCTGTATATATATTATATGGCGTCAGTTTAGCTTCGAGTTTACCTTTCTATCTGGAATAGAACTTGTTAGGTGACTGCCGTTTGATCAGCCAGCAGACAAAGTTGTGTAAAAAGAGAAGATTCAAGTCAACCACGGAGAACGTTTGCAGGAAGTTACAAGAACAGCTTAGCCTTAGTAGTACAGTTTAGCAGTAATTATTTAGTTTCGCGTCAGTTTAGCTTTAGACAATCCACCTGGAATCGAATTCGATAGGGGACGACAGCCGATTGAAGAACTAGCAAAAAAGAGTGGTGTAAATGGGCGGCGAGGCACTCAACACGGAAAGCTTTTGTACGGAGTTACACGATCATTTAGCAGACAGGATCATCGCTTAACATTAGTTTAATATTTAAACGTTGCATCGGTTTACAATTGATTTTCCATCTGGAACAGTAGGTAGGAATATACGAATAGGGTGTTGTGTAAAATAGACCCCATAAAGGGGTATGGCTCCCAGACATCGTTCCTCACTGTCAAACTACGTTTATTGCGCACAGTGTGACGGTTAACATGGATAGCCCAAAACCCACCTACCCGGCCTTCCGTCCTTCCGTCCTTCCGTCCTTCCGTCCTTCCGTCCTTCCGTCCTTCCGTCCTTCCGTCCTTCCGTCCTTCCGTCCTTCCGTCCTTCCGTCCTTCCGTCCTTCCGTCCTTCCTTCCTTCCTTCCTTCCCATTCCTTCCCCTTCCGTCCTTCCGTCCTTCCGTCCTTCCGTCCTTCCGTCCTTCCTTCCTTCCTTCCTTCCTTCCTTCCTTCCTTCCTTCCTTCCTTCCTTCCTTCCTTCCTTCCTTCCTTCCTTCCTTCCTTCCTTCTTCCTTCCTTCCTTCCTTCCTTCCTTCCTTCCTTCCTTCCTTCCTTCCTTCCTTCCTTCCTTCCTTCCTTCCTTCCTTCCTTCCTTCCTTCCTTCCTTCCTTCCTTCCTTCCTTCCTTCCTTCCTTCCTTCCTTCCTTCGTCCGTCCGTCCGTCCGTCCGTCCGTCCGTCCGTCCGTCCGTCCGTCCGTCCGTCCGTCCGTCCGTCCGTCCGTCCGTCCGTCCGTCCGTCCGTCCGTCCGTCCGTCCGTCCGTCCGTCCGTCCGTCCGTCCGTCCGTCCGTCCGTCCGTCCGTCCGTCCGTCCGTCCGTCCGTCCGTCCGTCCGTCCGTCCGTCGTCCGTCCGTCCGTCCGTCCGTCCGTCCGTCCGTCCGTCCGTCCGTCCGTCCGTCCGTCCGTCCGTCCGTCCGTCCGTCCGTCCGTCCGTCCGTCCGTCCGTCCGTCCGTCCGTCCGTCCGTCCGTCCGTTCCACCTACCTTATCCACTTAACAATCCCACCTGCCCTATCCACCTAAACACCCCACCTGTCCTATCCACCTAAAAATCCACCTACCTTATCCACCTCACTCTAAAGTCCCGCCCATCCACCTCACTCTAAAATCCCGCCCATCCACCTCACTCTAAAATCCCGCCCATCCACCTCACTCTAAAATCCCGCCCATCCACCTCACTCTAAAATCCCACCCATCCACCTCACTTTAAAATCCCGCCCATCCACTTCACTCTAAAATGTGGCCACAACGAGTGTGCTGGTGCACACGACACCCCTGCCGCATCCCCCTGCATAGACACTTCCGGGCTCTTAGCTAGTGTCTTTTGCGTCGCTAATGTCAGTTAAACGTAATTCGGAAGCGGTCTGTGTTTGGGGAATGCCAAGTGAGCAGATAATACGGTTTCTTCTTGTGCACGCGAGCTTCTTATAAACCTTAGATATGTCATAGCAATTGTCTAAAATAGTTTCACTATCATACGTATACCATTAGTTATAAAAAGACGAAGACTACTGTGATACGAGATAACGGATGGACATCGCCTACCACCGCCTGCTTGGGCTCCCTCTGGTGGAGTTGCGTGAATTGACCGGCGGCGACATCTTGGCTATTCTGCTGACAGGCAAACATTGTAAGTATCTAATTTTGTTCTATTATTATGTACAATTATAGTATATATATTTCGATTATGTCAGTACACTAACTTGATAACAAAACGGTTGCGTAACCTTAGTTAGTTAGTAAGATAGTTCATTGCCAAGTAACTTTTAAAATGCACAAGGAACTTTTTGCGTTGTGGCGGTAATATGCATACAATACACACATAACTATTTTGTATATATGTTAATTATGGATAATTTCTGATTGATTGTAGATTATACCTCGCTACTTGATACAAGGAAGACACGAGGTCACAGAAAATCAAAGCATGTATTAAATGATGACTTGTCGCTTGAAGTCACGTCAACACAACCATCTAGAATTCTACGGACGCGTCGAAGACGCAAGTTAGCAGTTCAGACACCGTAGGGCTTATTCTGGATGGGCTGGTGCCCCAGGGCGGTGCTGTTTTTCTAGGAGGATTATCCAGATGCGGGAACAGGGAGCCGAGGTTACTTTAAATATACAAATACATTTTCTATATGGAAGATAGTATTCATGGCGCCAAGATTTTGTTATATTGTAAGAATTAGCACTGTCCAATAAAATGCTCAAAAGTAGTTGGAAATTTTTACAATACAATATGTTCTTTAGTAATAATAATTGAGGACGTTGATGACTGGGATGAAGGCGATCACGAAGAAAAGAAAGTCAATTTAAGCGAAGACCGTGTGTTCACCGAGACATAGCAGTAGCTATAGGAAACGGTCAGTGCGAAAGCTACAGACGAAAATAAGACGACGGTTAGCTTTATAGAAATAGTTGTCTATGGACAGGGCTGACACGTATAAACTAATACAATCCTCGTGTGCACTGGGGTGAAACCGGGGGACCACAGACCGTAGAGTGGCCATGACATATGCTTTTCCTGTCCTTATTCACATATTCTTACGCATACTTGTATACTTATTTAAAAATTAATATATGTTGTTCCCAATGACTTATGCCATATGTTTCAGGGGAACCACACATCATGGCGGTGGACTCGCAGGAAGACAGACCCAATCTGTAGATGTGTCCGGTGCCACAGCACAGACCAGAACGTTTGGTAGATGGGACACTGCTTGCGGACGGTGAAGGACGACCCTGATGCGATGGTTTGATGATGAACCAATAAAACAGACTCCGTCTAGTAGACTTGATTACTGTAATTCCATCATACATAAAAGTACCAGTAAAGACGTTGCAATTAAACTTCAATGCGCCCAGAATTGTTTGGCAAGGGTTGTTTCTTGAGGGGTAGGGCGGAAGAGTAGTTAACTGACTGCCTGATTCATGTGGGAATGCCTGTGTAAAACTTCTCTTCCCAATCATACTCTTTGACAAAGAAAGTTAACTGTCACCATTCAAATAGGATACCCAAAGTAGAGGTCGTATACGATAAGCACCTAGCTGGATGCAGCCCAAGAGGTGACAGGGCTACGAAAATGTCTTAAGTCTCAATACACGTGATGGTTATAATGGCTATACATTAACACAACGATTTTAATTAACAGTTGCCCGGTTACTAGACTAAGTTACTATACGACTAAGGTCAAATTGCATATTGTTGTTGTTCTCCTCTTGGCATCGCTGTCGTCAGGGGTGAAGTTGGTCATGGTTTTCTTTCACCACGTTTCTTATCAACATTCTCCAACTCCTTCTATCTTTTGCTCTTGTTCTCCGTTCTACCCCCACTCTTTCCAGGTCTCTCTTGATGAAGTCATCCAATTGCAGTTTCGGTCATTCTCGCTTCCTTCTCCCATCCACAATCTGCTCTCTTTGCCAATTTTTCATTTCCCATTCCCTCCTCGTGACGGCACATGTCAACCTACACCTCACCAATTTCTTCTTAACATTTTCCTTCACACAAATCTCCACACTGACTCTCAGTTCATCCATTCTTTTCTTATCGGCTTTCTTAACTCCCACGATTCTTCTTATTCACTTGTTTTCTCAAAGCTGCACCTTCTCCTGTTGTTTCTCTGTTAGTATCATCGGATGTATGCCGGGGTAACACACGATGTGAGCTGCTTTCCTTTGGGTTTACGTGATGTGCGTCTATCTCTTGCAGACAAAAGTGCTAATGCAAAGTATTCTGCAAGACGACAGCACGTTCATCAATGGATTTGAGCATGTCATGTGTAATATCACGTCAATCCGTTGATACGCCATAAAGTTACGCCATTTTAAAAGAAAAGAACTACTACCGGACCGGGGTAACTCTAGGACACCTCATATAACGCATTATGCCACAAATATGTAATAAGCCAGCAATGTAATTAGGCTCCAATAGGTAAGAAGCTCACCCGCAATCCTGAAATGTGTTGGTTGTGGCTCAAATTACCCCGTACCGGGGTAACTTGTAACACTTTAGGACACTTAATATAATTCATTATGCCACAAATATGTAATAAGCCAAGAAGAAACCGACCCGCAATACCAACAAATAGCCCGAGTTTATTTAGAAAATGTAAAGAAAATGTATCCAGTAGAGGGCGCTATTGGCATGTTGTTTAATGATGGTACTATCCGATAGGGGGAAATCAAATCACCCTAATAACTTTTAAGTTTAGATGTTGTATTAGTGCGTTTCTACTAAGCTACGTTTAATGTATTAACATTATAATACAATTTGTATATTTCATTTAATATGTGAAGAGTTCAGAACCGTGTGGAATCACGCATCACTAATTATACCAAGGAAAACGCAGCTTGTTTATATATAACCCATATTATCGCCCATATTATCACGCTTGGCGACTGTCACAAATCTAGTAAGTGTGCACGTCTTCAGTACTTAACAGTAAAACGTAATGTCAGCACCGCTAAGCAAGCATGCAAGAAGACACCCATAATATATTTTCTAGTGAAGTTAATAATCTTTAACCTGTTTTTCTGTATGTTTTTTAAACACGATCCAAAACCAAGAAGTGACATTATTATTTTCACGCCAGAGGTCGCTGCTGCTCATTACGCCTGTCTCAACCAGCAGTACCAATGGCTGATCACTTTGCAAACTCTGAATATAAACCAAGCCAATGAAATCATCTATCAGATCTGTGGTTATTGCCCTGTCAAGTGAACATGTACTGTAAACATTATTTCAGTGAACTATGTCCATGGCAATATTTATTGTGTGTACGGGTCATATATTAGGATTCCCACCAATTGTGTATATGGGCACGTCTTTGCGCTGTTCTCATGGCTGATGCAGCTGTGACTGGTGAAGTCAATTATTAATTTGACTCTGTGTAGGGGGATTTGCCAGGGCTAGTTTGGCATGACAAACAGTCGTAGTTTGTGAGGACCCTTTCAGAGACCCTCACTAAGGGATAGACGTGACTGGACGTTGTTACCAGTACACAGTATTGTCAGTGCATCTATAAACTGTTTAAAAAAACAGGCCAGACACGCACTGGGCAATAGAGAGTTAAATCAGTATGTCAACAAAATATCTGCAAATTCTGACAAATTGAACCCATGATTTACTGAGTAGCCGATTAGCATGTTCAGTACAGGATGACTGTGTCCATACTTGTGGCTTAAAGGTCTTGAATAATAGTGACCCAACCATGAAGACGGATTATGTCTTCAAAAGACCAAAGAGAATGAAAAGTTATTTTGTGATCATGTGAATGTATAAAATGTTATAAATAAGACTGTGCAAAAATTTGATTGCCCCCAAATAAACCAGCTGACTTAGTGAATACACAATGTATACATATGTAATAACAAGATAGAAGGGCGCTGGAAGAATATTGCATGTTTATTGTGAGGTTAATGTTGAATTGTTTCAGTGGAGCACTATGAGAAGGGGGCGGTGGAGGTGTTGTCTGATTCCTGTTCACTCAAGATGACTGATGATGCTGTCCATATGAGAGTACAAGACGGAAGTAAGATCCGCAACCTCATGGCATATGCCTTCAAGAAAATAAAGGTACTGGTCCCTTCTCCACTACATAAAACACCCTGCTCTCTTGTGTAATGTGTTTCAATGATTTATAGTAGTAATATAACAACTGAATTATTTGCTACAAAATAGATTTGTGTAAGTGTATAATATATGTAGTTTACTATTGTACCAACATTTTTGTATGCATTATCTGGGTCACTCGTGGAGATTTCAAGATTCTAGTTGTGGTATAATAAAGTAAAACAATAAGCAATATTATAGTCAAATGTTAGGGTGGTAAATTATAAACACCTGTACCTTATACCATGTGTACATACATGTATTACCATTGATATATGAAAAGGTAATACTATTCAT
Organism: Ridgeia piscesae; assembly: GCA_025642075.2. Lineage (NCBI taxonomy): Eukaryota > Metazoa > Annelida > Polychaeta > Sabellida > Siboglinidae > Ridgeia > Ridgeia piscesae. Next base: position 293,741 of record JAODUO010000233.1, on the reverse strand, counting down.
CAATAATACTGCATCCTTTTCAGGAGCCAAATACAAAGCAGATCTCCTGGAATGGGAGTGGGACTGCCATCCCAAAGACAATCACCTGTGCTGAAGTGATGAAGAGAAAAATCAAGGTTGTGTTTGAGTTGCCTTTAAAACAACAGATACTATTTTAATCTGGAAATATAATTTACATTTATGGACATTTCTTCAGGACTGCTCACCATGTGTCGCACTTCACACCTTGACGTGTTCAGTTGAGCAGCACCTGAACTTTTCTGGGAAGTATTCATTCAGTTACTACATGCAGATTCACCACGAGGCAGCCATTGGCTTTTTCCAAATCTACCTGTCCTGGGCTATGCCCGCCCTGTCAGTTGCACTTCCTAAAATTGTCTAGTTCATCTCCCCACTGCATTGCCATTCTTCCTCTAGCTCCTTTCCCTTCCTAAGGTCTCCAGGTGGTGACATATAATGTCCATCAGTTGCCAATGTGTCCTGCCCAGATCCACTTCTGTCTGAAGACTTGTTTCTTCAAGCAGGTTCCTAATTTACCGTTAAAAAAGTTGCAATGCATGAGAAATGCTGTTCTGTCAACTGTGATTCTTCTGAGAATATCATTTTCTAGGCATGCAGATTATTCTACCTTTTTAAAGTGAGACTTGTTAGTATATCAATTATGGTTGATCTTAATCACTTTTAATTTTTTAATTTAATTTTGACTTAATTTTTTCATATTGTTATTTAGCTAACATGTTATCTTAATTAGAAGACGTTGAATGATATTTGTTGTTAATCATTTTAGGGCCTACATCAGATCACAGACATCAGATACCAGAGGCAAGTGTCATTTTATATTTAGTGTCATTTAGCCGACTCTTGTCTTCTTCTTTGATTTTATGACCAACATCATTTTCTTGATGATTCTATTTTGGTTTATTTACTACAATGGAAGCACTAGAGAAGAACCTGTCTCACATCTGGTAGGTCTTTATAAGGCACAATTCTAAAATGTTATAGGTTTTATTAATCACTAATGATCATGATAATATATCTGGTCATAACTCCATGCTCACAGTCTCCTGTTGAAAGGGACAGTCTATGAAATAAACAGAGACTGAACAAAGCCGCAGTCCATGACAGGTGAGGTGGATTGATTAAAAACTTGTTTCACTATTTGAGCTTGCATGCACACTGGACATCAGCTCTGGAATAAAAGATGAGTCAATTTAAAGGAACCCATAAATGTGCTTTGAAGTGGCTTTATGCGAGGCTTGAGTTAATATTTCAGACTGGCTGTAGATTTAGGTATTGAACAGAAAACATGAAGACAAAAATTCATAGTTATGATCAATTATTGTAAACATTTAGGTCATATGTATTTTGTGGGTAATTTGTGTAGTGACTGTTTGTTTAGGGTAGGGTTCATTGTGTGACATGGTATTGTGTTTTAGGATAGAAGAGTATTGGGAGCCAAAGCTTGAGGGACTAGAGAGGTAATGTACAATTTGTAGCGTTACTCAATACTCATTTATTCACATCTGACACTTTGGGTGTCATTGGCATCTCACACCACAGTATTGGTTCCTTCACAACTGAATCCAAGGAGAAAGAATTAGTGTGTCACTAATGTGGGCTCTAGACTGAGAATTGTTAGTTCATCTAGAAGCCAGCTAAGAGAGCTAACCCACTCTCAATTCCACCTGTCTTGTCTGTTGTATTGATGCTGTCATAGCCACTCTTGTCTTGTATTGTACACAGCAGGCACACATATATGACTAAGCACTTATGTGTGTACTGTGTACATTGTGTAAATGTCATGTGTGTACACTGTGTAGATGTCATGTGTGTACATTGTGTAGATGCCATGTGTGTACATTGTGTAGATGTCATGTGTGTACATTGTGTAGATGTCATGTGTGTACACTGTGTAGATGTCATGTGTGTACATTGTGTAGATGTCATGTGTGTACATTGTGTAGATTTGTGTTACATTGTGTGTACATTGTGTTTAGATGTCATGTGTGTACATTGTCTAGATGCATATAATGACCATGTGTACGATTGTCAATGTGTGTACTGTGAAATGCATTTCATTATTGTAAATGTCAAAGTACATTGCGTATTGCATGGACACATGATAATGGGTTAATTGTGTTAGATGTCATTGTCACGGAAATTGTTCATATTTATGCTGTGTAATTCTGAGATATAACTGGTGTACATTTTAGAAAGTCATGTGTGTACATTGTGTAATGACTCATGTAATGTCCATGTGGTAGACTTGCATGTATTATGTGTATAGCCATTTGTCTTGTATGTAACAGCAGGTACATATATGTAGATATGTCATGTGTGTACATTATGTAGATGTCATGTGTGTACATTGTGTATATGTCATGTGTGTACATTGTGTAGATGTCATGTGTGTACATTGTATAGATGTCATGTGTGTACATTGTGTAGATGTCATGTGTGTACATTGTGTAGATGTCATGTGTGTACATTGTGTAGATGTCATGTGTGTACATTGTGTAGATGTCATGTGTGTACATTGTGTAGATGTCATGTGTGTACATTGTGTAGATGTCATGTGTGTACATTGTGTAGATGTCACAGGGAGATCTATCTCCTTATATTCTACATCATCATTGTTGTACAATTGTATGCAAGCATAATTGATAGGTGATTACTTGTTAGAGATCAGGTCTAAGTATTTGCGTGAAATTACTTCTTTCCACTGTTTCTTGCAGACTGAAGGTGAAGAAAGATGTCCCTTCAATAACAATCCTGCTGTCCAAAGAAAGCCTGGACACTGGTCACCCCAGGTGAGTGGTGGTCGGTCACCTCTTTCTGGGGTTTGACACAGTCCCAAACAACAGGTTCTCCAATGTTTCACTAGATTGGGCAACAAAAGCATTTTGAGACAAATCAATCAGAGAAAGTACATGTATTGCTACTGGATATGGAACCCCCATAACAAGCTCATTTTACTTCCCTTGTGTGATAATTAAGACTTGATCAGGCTGTATTTCCTTTGAGAGAATAATAACTGCTTTCATTTATGCTCAACAATGCAACTCATAGTTACACTCCATTTTAGATAACTGCAATTTCCATTTTCTCACGTTGTTCACTACAACATTTACCAGGTAGGTGTGAGCTGTATTCATCATAATAGTTACTGTGCGAATGTCCTTATGAATATTTCAGATTTATTGTATGGAAAATGACTTAAATAAAAACTTTTAAATTATGTTTTTTTGTTTGTCAGAGAGGGCTATTTATTGAAGCGTATTTCTGAGGGAGGGTTATTCCCTAGTTCTTGCTATTGCTGGGAAGTTTCCATGTCTAACGTTGGCTATTGTAACTTATTTTTCAAAATTTCTTGTCAATATTGATATAAGTTTAGTTATGGTGGAAAATAGGAAGTTTCCACATCTAACTTTGGCTATTGTAGCTTATTTTTCCAATTACACTGTGGATTAACGAGGTGATAAGGGATAACCTGGGGCTAGATTTTGTCAAATTTGGCCCAAAACGGTGATTTCGTGATGTTTACATGTTTGCATAGAAAAATTATTCAGCTTGCCTTCTATGCACGTTGTTATTATGAAAGAAAATATTTTATGTCATAAAACAGCACTTTTGTGCCAAGCCCCATCGTTCCAAGGTCTTTGTTTTAGTCAAGTGAAGTGTGTAATCCGACTTGTTTACATTTTTCTAGCGATGTTTATACATCACCATGTGGGTCTATTCCGCCATGCTGTATACCGTTGGACAGTGTCACTTTTGCACTGTCTCCTGGGAGTAATCTCATCTAAATATTTCCGACCGTGTCCGAGGTATCCCGATCTAAAGGAGCCCCCCATGCCAACCCCACACCAACAAAGGTGTGGGTGATCGGCTTCCTATTGCTCGGCACTTATCATGTGTGTACAATCAAGCGTCTCATTGGCTAGAACGCTCACTTCCGTGGCCTTCGCATAAATTATCTCTCTAAATAAATTAGCGTTTACGCATCCGTTCGAGAAAGTGTTTACGTATTTCCACGATAGATTGATAGATAGCAGCGAAATGGCAGATAGGAAAAGGAAAAGAGTATTACGGTGAAGGGAAAGTCCAGCGACGCAAACAGTTGCAGTTAGCGCATGCATCGAAGTCAAAAGATGCAAGTTCCGCTCAACAATCGATGTCGGCTGACTCAGCGAGTGACAGTGTGGCTGTCAGTGTCACTGCCAGCGTCACTCCAACGGCACAGGTATAATACCGTTTTTATGTACACTTGTATTATTGCATAACTGATTTGTAAATTGAAATGTCTGACAATAAATTTCAATATTTATTCAGCGTTACTCTCAAAGGGAGCACGATTAGTAGGACTGGCCTGTCAAAGAGTGGGTAATCTGGCCAGGCTAGGGCTGGTGCCTCGATGGGCTTACTCGTGCAAGCTACCCGAAATACTGTGATGGCAAATTGCCAGGAATTGTGAATAAAATATGGATTAATTTATTTTAACAAGATTTAACAAGATTGCCACCTAGAGATTCAACTCTAGATGGCAGGTGGACTAGGAAGCCATTTGGCTTATCGAGAGTCCAACCTATCTATCTAAGTATACCCCGCCCGTCTTAGGTATATGTCGATTTTATTTTTAAATATATTAACACTACTAGCACCTACACAATCAGCTGATAATCTGTTCCATTCGTTTACTGTTCTTTGTGAAAATGAAAATTTTCTAATATCTAGTCTACACTGCTTCTTTGCTAATGTAACTCCATGTCCTCTAGTCCTTCTCTCTTCATTGACTGTGAAAAAATATTTCTGTCAATATTTTCATATCCATTCAATATTTTAAACACCTCAATCTGATCTCCTCTCAATCTTCTGGTTTCTAGTGTTGTTAAACCACATTCTTTTAGACGCATTTCATAACTAATATTCCTGAGTTTTGGTATCATTTTGGTTGCTCTCCTTTGTACTCTTTCTAGCATATCAATATCCTTCTTGCGATATGGCCTCCATGCTTGTATACAATATTCTAAGTGAGGCCTAACTATTGTTTTATACAGCGGTATTATTAGTTCTTTTTCTTTGTACACTATATTTCGCCTAATTAATCCAAGAATTTGGTTTCCCTTCGCTGCTGCAATTCCACACTGCTCTGATACCTTCATGTCAGCACTAATAGCTAACCCTAAGTCCTTTTCCTTTAAGGTAGTATTTAGTACAGTATCACCCATTGTATATTGTGCATCTTCATTCCCATGTCCTGTGTGAAGGCACTTACACTTTCCAAAATTAAACAGCATTTGCCACTTCTCAGACCATTCTATCAACTTATTAAGATCATCTTGTAAATGCTGTCTATCTGCATCACTTTTAATTTTCCTAAACACTTTTGTGTCGTCCGCAAACTTCAACACCTTGCTTGTTATGTCATCATCCAAATCATTGATATATATTAAGAATAAAATAGGTCCCAGTACTGATCCCTGCGGTACTCCACTCAAAACCGGTTTCCAGTTTGAAACCTCCCCATCAACAACTACTCTTTGTCTTCTATCAATAAGCCATTTTTCTATCCAGTTGATCATTCCATTTCCTATGCCATGGGCCTTTAGTTTATGCATTCTATTATGTAGTAGTTACTGACCAGAGTATTCTATCATGATATTGTCTTGTATAAATGGACAGCTTTGTTCCTAATTATGTCAGCCAGCTTGTAATTTCAAATAAAGATGTAAACTAATACATGTTCATTATTGTTCCCATAGGTGCCACCAACATCGGGTACGCCAACTTTGGCAACCCCGAGGAAGTTTCACTTGAAGCGTCTTCTTCGCGAGACAGGAATTCTGGACGACGAAGCTGAGGCTGATCTGGATGACACCGTCAGTGACACCATATCGACAGTCATCACCAGGGTGAACAAACTGTCTGAGCTTGTTGCAGGGCTGCCGTGCCCCTCGTGTTGAAGCAACTCCTTGTGTCAGCTGACATCATCAACACCACACATTCGTCTGACCGGATCGGTGGCAATGCTGGACACTTGCCATTTGTGGTGACACGTGCTGTTGTGTTAGCATCGCTAGACATGGGTGTGGGTCAAAGTGGCATAGTGAAGCTGTGTCGGTTCCCGGACACGAACACTTTGAGCCAGACTACCTTTGCGATCCACAGTCAAGCTATCGTCCAAGCTGGCATGGTGTTGGCCAACAACATCCTGACTCATGCCGCGAAGATCATTCGACGCGTGTACGCGGATCAGTCCACCACCACCAGTGCTGCAGCCAGTGATGCCGACGAGGAAGTCATCGACTTGACCGTGAGCTTTGATGGCTCCTGGATGAAGCGCAGCCTGCGACCTGCCTCGCCGTGGCAGAATACAACAGCGGAGTGAAGGAGACGACAGAACAGCTGGATGGTGCAATGGGGATGACGGTTGGACCTCACCTCACTGCATCAGGCGAGAAGGCGGACCAGAGGCGACTCAGGCAGTCCCTGCGCCAGACCGAGTCACGAACGAAGGAAGCCAGGCGTGCACGCAGACTTTATGTTAGCAAAGCTGCAGGCGCAAGTGCGTCGGACTATGCATCAGGTGCATTCTAGGACATCAATGGACACTGACCCTGGTAGTTGAGACACTGTGTGGACACTGTGTTTTTGAATAAATATTTTTCAGTTTAGTTAGACATTTTGTAAATTTTCTGATAATAAATGCATTTTTTCAGATGTATATGAACTGTGTGTTTGGAACTTTATACATGATGATAATATACAAGGAGTGGCATCAACAAGAAACTGTCTAGTATTTTTATAGCTGTGCTACTAGTAGTAAATACATAAACTAGGTATAACGTTTTTCTAGGTACATTTCTGGTGTCATGTTTTTCTAGCATATATATTATTAGCTACATTTACATATTACTTTTATTTTTCCATCACTGAGTTACAGGATATATATATATATATATTGGAGATCAGTTACTTAGTTTTGTGTGGAGTTTTTCAGTCATGTATGTTATATATTTGATACGAAATCTGCAAGTTCTTTGAATGCTGTTTTCTCAGTTTTACGTTTTTTGCATAAACCCTATCTTCAAACAACTTTTTCTCAGCTATTTCTCAACATATATGCTTGAAACTTCACAAGTCAATAATATATAGTGACAGAAGAATTTGAAGGAAAACAAACACAGTATTGTTGCAATATCACGTAACTACAAAATATCGCCAATAATTAGGCTTCGATACACCCATGTACCCCGGTAGTTAAAAATCATTAAAAAAAGTATCTTGTAAAACGAGAAACAGAGACTGTTATTACTTGTAGATTAGACTACTCTGTGTATTTTTTTGGTTGAAATTGGGCCATGAATTATGCTTAAAATAACTGTGCAAAGTACTAACATTTATTTCCAAGATGGCTGCCATTTAGGGGGACGAAACCCACCTAAAAATCAGAATATTATACACAGCATTGTTTTTTGACATAACTAACCCCAACTTACAACTTTCAGTTCTTTAAGATTAGAAATAACAAAAAGAAGTCTGAGACTAGTTTTAATTGTTTTGGCTATAGTATGTAAATAAAGTACATTAGTATTATCTTAGTATTCTTCTGATTTTCCTGTAATGTTTCAGTTACCAGGCGCCGGGGTCGTTTGAAGTCTTGTGGCAGAAGAATGCCGATGATGAACAGAAGGCAGCAGTGTCCCGTGGGAAGAGTAAGAGTGCAGAGACTCCAGGCTCAGTGGACCGGAAGAGGCGGAGGAAGGGAGGCAAAGACCAGAAGACAAACAGAGGCAACAAGGGCAGTAGAGACACTCAGACAGACTCTGTGACTGGAGGCCATGTGAGCAGTGGCAGAGAGACTGCCCAGGGAGGCAACAGAAGTGGCGGTGGTGATGCAGCTGGGAGGGACAACAGGTTTAAGAAGGGGAAAGCGCAGCAACACCAGTCGACCAATCAGAAACATGTTGTGAAGTGATTATAATAATAAAACTTTGTAAGAAATGCGGTTAATTTAATTTGGAAAACTGCAGGTGGCACTATGACACACATGTACATGCACATACCACTAAGGATGAGGTATTCATCTTCATGCAAATGTTATACAACAGTGTGCCTGATTTCTACACATGTTGGAAGCGGTATGTACAATGTTTTCAACTGATCAGCAAAGCAATTGCAGAAACAATGTGTAACATAGCAAACAACCAGCTTACATTCACCTAACATCTGGTGTGAAGACACTCAACACAAATCAGTGATAGAGACTTTTATTTTTGCCAGCACTGGGTTCCAAATTTTAAATTACATATGCAGATCATGAGAAGAGAAATATCTACTAATAAAGATAAGAGATTCTATCTTAAGGAACCCCATCTCAAGGGTCGAGTGACTATCCTGTTCAGCATAGCAAGTCATCTCTCAAGAGATCATGAAGTAGCAATCATTGTCTGAATATTGATCTACAAAGCCTGGCAAACATATGTCTACAACAGAATGTTGCTCCTAGACACCAATGGCTAGTACGGTGGGCAACTGGGATGGTGGTTTGGGTTTTAACTGAAATTAGTAATAATTTAATACGTTTTGGTTTCATGTAAAAAACATTCAGTATTCGAATGGCTGTAATAAAAAGTTAACCAAATTACAGTGACAAGTTTGTAGGTAAGATTATTATCTTTGCAGTTATACAAATTCTGCAATTGTGGTTTCAGATAACGCCTGAAACACCAACACGCATGGACACATTTCATTTTAAATGCCAGCATCCCTTAACTTCCACTATGTCACAAATAGTCACTAGGTGTGACAACTGCAGAAACAATAGACAAAACAACCAAAATGGACCATCAAGGATTAAACATTGCTTGAAGACACTTTGTCATGTGTGAAGTGCAGTGGTGACTTGGTTGGTCTGTGCTCTTGATCTCTGGTTCCCATTTAGCCTACCGAGTTACTTTGATGACAGCTCAGCAAGAATCCCAGAGGTTGTAGCAGCAGGAAGCCAACATCAAATGGAAGCCACATACAGCGTAGACACAAGACATCACTTACTGACAGCAAGACCATGTTCAAAGTGACAACCCAAATAACAGTATAACCCACTTTTCCTCCATGTACACTAAACGGTAACCTCACAAGCAGGAGTCAATCAAGTCAGTATGCAACTTGTGGTGTAGAATCAACAGGTGTGAATTCACAAACTGCTGCAAACAAGACACTCCACTGGAATAAACTTGCAGAGAAGAAGAAAGATAAAACTTGTCTAATCAGTTGGCTTAATTAAGTATGACGTTTCACCACCAGTGCAAGACAAAGATTATGAAAGACAACACAAAGAACAACAACCCCATCACACTGAAAGGAGAGCCACTGGAAGAGATAGACTTGTTCACATACCTGGGTAGTATACTCAATAAAAATAGCAGCACAGAAGAAGACATAAAAGCAAGGATACAGAAAGCAAGAGTTGCATTAATTGTTGAGACAAATTTGGAGAGCAAAACAAATCGAAATTAACACCAAACTGAGAATATTAAATTCAAATGTCAAGGCAGTTTACTCTATGGATCGGAGACATGGCGAAGTACACAGAAGACACTAAAAAGAATACAGACCTTCATCAACAAATGCCTATGCAGAATCCTACACCTGCTGTCATCAGACAAGGTACCCAACACTACACTCTGGGAATGGACCAAACAACTACCAGTAGAAAATTAAATAAAGAAGAGAAAATGGAGGTGGATAGGACACACACTCAGGAAACCTCCAGAAACCATCACCTGTCAAGCCATCGCTGGGATGAGGCGAAGAGGTAGGCCACGAAACACCTAGCAAAGAGACACAGAAAGGGAAACAAGAGATGGGTTACACCAGGAGAGATGGAGAGGATGGACATGGACAGAAAACAGTGGCATTCCTTGTCGATGGCCTATGCTCCCACTGTCACAGTGAGCAAATATGCATAAGTAAGTTCACCACCAGTAGTATTACTGTTACTTTCAGTAATTACAGACAGTTACTGCTTACATGACTATTCTTAAAATATTACTTATAACAAACAAAACAAGAAATATTACCATCCATTATGTAACTTGTACCGTGTCTAATGGACTAATATCTCTAGAACCACTGATCATTATTATAGCATCATTAATCATCAGAGTCAAATACAGTTAATAATCTCTAGCATAATAAACATGATTCTACAGTAATCAGCAATCATAAAATCAATTACCAATTCCTAGGTAACAGCAGTTATACAATTAATATAAGGCAATCAAATTATACATTAGCAATTCCACAAATAGCTCACTTCAACACGATTGCTTCACAAGTCTCTCTCCATATGATTACAGTGTAACTTCTGCCTAAGCCTGGTCAGTATACAGCTGTACCAGTCTGATACATGTCAGCACATTTGGTCTTAAATGTAATCAGTGGCTTTCTGTCCAATCACACCCTCTCCAATACTTGATAACACAATCACAGTGTCCACCAACTGGACATACAAATAGTTGTCTACATATAATTTAAACAGTACACACTGTAATTGACTTATTTAAAGGGAAACAAAGTACATCGTTTTGATCCAGTGAATTAATGAAAACTAACAATTAGCAACCACAATCATGAATATTATGCCAGATTTTACCAGAACCTTGTTGAAGAAACAGTGTTAGTCATCACCAATGCCTTCTTTTCAATTTGTCAAATTTACTCGGAGAATTTCTTTAGTTTGGGTTGCACATTTATTCTAGAATTATAACTACATATTAATATTTTTTTACATCTGCATGGTGCACAGGATGGCATTACAATGGATGTTACACGTGTAATTCTGAATTGATTGTAGTTGCAAATGGTTAGAATGGATTAACTTACGATTTCAAAACCCACATGGTTGCCTTTTTTCCCTTTCATTACACTCACATGTGTGTAATAAATGTAAAATTACACATATAAAGTAAAACAGTATTTCAAAAAGTCAACTGCTTACTATCATGCCTATATTATATAAATACAGTTTCCACATACATGTTTAGATCAAAAGGAATTACCTATCATCACAAATAAAGTCACTAGTTATGACTTATTAAAACGGTTCCAATTTGTAATTCTAATTTGAAATAGAGCATCACTGAGATACCATCAAGTATCAACCTATTATGAGGTTGGTAATTAATGCTATGTATAAACAGTGACACTGCTCTGTGATGTCTATACTGTGTTGTCACCGACACGTGCAGTTTGATACTGATGTGACAATGAGACAACTCATAGATTAGCTGACGCTGTGGCGAGGAGAAGTTTCTGCATGTCACATAGACTTGTGTCCAGGTTGTCATAGAACCGCCTGGCGTCTGTGTCACGGTCCTCTCTCCAACTTGACATGAACACAGAGATCCTGCAATTATAGACTGAATTGAAACACCTTTATTGTCTGTCAAATGTTTACACAAACACAAGACAATGTGTAATAAGTAAAACAGAAAGCATAATATTTTATAAGCCATGTTTGTAACTAAGAACTGTACACCTTCTCTAGCACATCATTCAATGTCATCCACCGCCTACAATGTCATCCACCCCTACAATGTCATCCACCCCCTACAATGTCACCCACCCGCTACAATGTCATCCATCCCCTACAATGTCATCCACCACCTACAATGGCATCCACCCCCTACAATGTCATCCACCCCCTACAATGTCATCCACCCCCTACAATGTCATTCATCCCCTACAATGTCATCCACCACCTACAATGTCATCCACCCCCTACAATGTCATCCACCCCCTACAATGTCATCCACCCCCTACAATGTCATTCACTCCTACAATGTCATCCACACCCTACAATGTCATCCACCACCTACAATGTCATCCACCACCTACAATGTCATCCACCCCCTACAATGTCATCCACCCCCTACAATGTCATCCACTCCTACAATGTCATCCACCCCCTACAATGTCATCCACACCCTACAATGTCATCCACCACCTACAATGTCATCCACCACCTACAATGTCATCCATCCCCTACAATGTCATCCACCACCTACAATGTCATCCACCCCCTACAATGTCATCCACCCCCTACAATGTCATCCACCACCTACAATGTCATCCACCCCCTACAATGTCATCCACCCCCTACAATGTCATCCACCCCCTACAATGTCATCCACTCCTACAATGTCATCCACCCCCTACAATGTCATCCACTCCCTACAATGTCATCCACCACCTACAATGTCATCCACCACCTACAATGTCATCCACCCCCTACAATGTCATCCACCCCCTACAATGTCATCCACCTCCTACAATGTCATCCACCCCCTACAATGTCATCCACCCCCTACAATGTCATCCACCCCCTACAATGTCATCCACTCCTACAATGTCATCCACCCCCTACAATGTCATCCACCCCCTACAATGTCATCCACCCCCTACAATGTCATCCACACCCTACACACACACTCTACACACACTCACATCACATCAAACCAGCTCGTCTTTGACTTAGACATCGCTTACTTGATCAGTCTTTTATATTTAAGTTATGTATTTTAAGAACTGGTGAAAACAAATTCCTTGAATAACAAATATGATATCATGCATTGTCAAGATATTAAAAGTTATCTCTCATTTCTATTGACCTACAAAAGCCATGACAAGTCACCAAACTAATAAGAATGTCATGACATTAAAATAATTTCATTATCACAGTCTATTTATTTATTGTATTTCCTTTTGTATTTTAACCCATTTAATTGGTTTAACTTAATGTAATGTTTATCATGACCTATATTTGTCTTATGTTGAATCTTGCCTGTCCTAAATGATTTTGTTTGTAGTGCCTGTGACCTTGGATTTTCAAAGATACAGGCACTATTGTGTTACAATTACTTACCTACTTTGACCAAGTATTTTACTCGGATACATGGCTCATGTAAATGCTTAAATGACTACCAACATATTGTAGAAGTTCAATACCGACATAATATAATTTTCAATCCGACTAGGCAATACAGATGTAGGTGCATTTGTATGGCCAACTATAATGTTGTATAAATGTACAGAATAAAAACCTACACAATAGAATTGTATTTCCAATATCTTGATATCAAATCTGTAATTGTATACAGAATGGGAGACTTAGACAACTTAAAGACAGGATACATGAAATGAGTTGCACTCACTGGTCAGGCTGCATGTTGTAGAACACTCCGTAGCCATCCTTGCACATTGGAGGCAGACCTCCTAATACAGGCGTGTAGCCAAGGAAACTTGTCGACAGTGTGAAGTTCCCATCACCACCACTAGGGGGCAGATGGAAAACAGCAATATAAACCAAGATGATCTTCATTTGGAATCTAACAAATATTCAGCCTGATGAATATTTATCAGCCACATAAACACCACAATTATTGTTCAAACGTTTTGTTAGTATTATCTATTGCAGTTGAAAGAAAATCTACTCAGACGTTGCACATGATCTCTAATAGAAGGGTGTTTACAGATAATGCAAATTGAGGCTTTAAAAGGGAAAGAGCCAATTTAAATCTTTGTACCTCTTCCTCCATGCAGGGTCTGTGTAGAGTTCTGGAAGGGGGATTCCCTCCTCCAGAGCAAGTATTTGAAGTCCAAACAAGTGGCGATCACAGCCTGAGAAAACAACCCAACATTTTCATTAATTTAATCGGATATTTGCGCAATCTTTAAAGCATGTAATGACCCAGACTCGGGCAACACAAGAAAGCAGTACAGCACACACCGTTGTCATCACCACATTGATAACACAGACATTGAATTACAAGGACTGTAGTGGATTTTAGTATTTATTATAAAAACGTGCTTGGTATCAATGTTTCTTTGTGGCAACATTATGGACATAAGACCAGACATGGCAGGTAGATTGAACAAAACTGATATAGAGGTATATAATTATTATAAAAAGTTAATTTTATTGATAGTAAACATACAAATCTATTATTGTCTGGCAGAAAACCAATTTGGATATTTCACCTAGGGTGCCTGGTGTAAGTTTCGATGATGGTTTTAAGTTACCAAACAAGAAGATATGTTTTATAGAGTGTTTCTTCATATACATCTAGTGATGACTGAGGACTGCACAGAAACAAACAGACATCTACCCATGTTGTTGACGCCTTCTGCCATCAATGTGTTGTGCTTGTTCATGGCGGCTGTCATTAGTTTCAACCGGTCACTGTTCTGAAAAAAAAAGTTAGTGGACCACCATGGCACTTGGTATTCCATCGAGAGAACAGAACATACTTTTTATACAGTCAGGTCTTCTCAAAGTAAGTTGCATACTTGGAACAGTTTAAACAAGTCCCTTCATGTTCCATATAACGAATCAACTGAACAAAAATATTAAATAAGTTTTTATACAGCAAATTGTATATAAATTTGACACAGGCAATTGTTTTACTGATCAAACGGAGTGATCAGGCCTTTAGAATGACTCAGTCAAATTTAGATTTACTGTGCAAACCTTAAGATATCTATATAAAATTAGAAAGATTTATCATCAACAGTTTCTGAGATGCAGCAGCTAACGGCAGATGTCGCTTGCAGAGTGATGCCATAAATCCATTGGACTTTCAGCTCAAAGGACTAAAAAAGACTCAAAAATATCTATATATTTCCAGTCACATATTTGTAGAATGCATTCTTATCTTTATGACGACATAAAAAATCAGTACATTGTGTCACAACTTCACATATTTCTTTCTGATGTATTGCGACCGTGTATATTCCCAACCCAAACAAATCCGGAAAAACTCTGAATCTGCGACCCACCCTAAAGACCTCGCCTGATCACATACAAAATGTCAGCAATACACATGTAAAACTGGGTCTGTGGTCAAACAGCTGAGCGACATACTGTTTTATCGTGAAGAAATGTGCCACTACCATCCAACACCTAAGTTGCCAATCCCATGAAATGACAGAAGTCTTAACCAGAGAACATTTGGAAAAACAGGCCTAACAACACCATTAAAGTGATTCAACAAAATCATGTAGGTAGCCAAACTCGTACCATCACCTACCGTAGTGGTTGTGTTTAACATGACCTTGACCCAGTTAATGACCTCCATAGTGCATCCGCGAACCGTTTCTGTGCGGCCATTGTAGAACTGTCGTGTTGTCGCTGTCTCATAACTCGAGGCAGGTCTACAATGTTAGACAGATACACACCATCCACAATGTAGCAACAAGACAACGACAGATTAGAAATATGAATTTAATCTTAAATTTGTACCAAATTGCGACACCTGTGGATCATCATCCAGTTCCCTCAGGTAGGAGAAAGATATGCAGGTAAAACAGGAATAGCTCTAAATAAATATTGATGTGTTTTCTGAAATACATAATCAGCTGGCAGACGACAGGCCAATGGTCCAAAGAAGAGAATGGATGTGGAAAGAAAGAATTGTTCTCGAGCACGTTTCATACTTTTTATTATACATGGTCACAATTTAAAATAGTATTAAATATACTAAAAATAATTACCCGGTTACTCTAAATTAAAGTACCTGGGAACAATGAAGAACTGTAGCAACATTAGTCTGCCTAATCATAAAACATTACTAAATAAATGTTATATAAATGTTCACACCATAACATTATTAGAAAGCCATCGTGAACATGTGTTTTAGAAATGTTTTACACTGCAGAAGTGGCTCAGTCAGAACAAAACCCCATTCCACAGATTGACTGCAGCAAAGCCACAGTGGTGAAGTGGTAGAGCTGGCAGTGCACCACAGTCACCTACCTGCCGTGCATCCTGTAGTAGGCGTAGTGCATTGCCATCTGAACGAAGGTGTCTGGCTGCAGCTTGAAGTGGCGAATAAATGTTTTCCCGAACTGCTGGAACCGTCCGAGGTAGAGGTCCACCCGGTCTCCGTTCTGTTTGAACGTAAGCCTCGCAGTCTCAATGCCGCGGTGCACAACATCGTCAAGGTGAAAGGTGAGTTCACGTGGTTTTGGCAGGTCCCGTACTGTCATTGGCCCCTGAGGCAGAATCAATGACACAATGCAGTCACTCAACTGGAATGTGAGACACATATAAATGCACCAAATGTAAAGGTGCCTTATCTGGACCGGCTTCAAGAGGGTGAATGTACAATTTATCAACTGAAAAGATTTATTACATAATGAGGAAAAGATAACCTCATTTAAAGTAGTAAATTGGAAAAACGTTAATTTGCTACAAAACAATTTTGCCATTAATAAAACTTAAAACAAAATACAATGTTGGGAAAATCATGACTTAAACAATTATTAATTTGCCTTTATACACAAATATGGAATATACATGTGAATATAATTTTATAATATTTATGTAATACACACATACATACCACACACAAACACAGAGTAAACCTTGGATATAATAAATTGCTCAGGACTCACTATATCATAAATTGTTTATATATGAAATTGACCATGCTCTGAGAAAAGAAGGAGTTCTCACTGGCCAGGTGCCGTTTGTTGACATCAGACTGAGAGTGTTCCAGAAGGTGCCAGTGATCATCACCATACCATCCACCGGGGCGTGCTGCAAACACAACCACCATGCCAATCCAACAAACACAGACATCATGAACTACTGCCAACACAACCACCATGCCAATCCAACAGACACAGACATCATGAACTACTGCCAACACAACCACCATGCCAATCCAACAGACACAGACGTCATGAACTACTGCAAACACAACCACCATGCCAATCCAACAAACACAGACATCATGAACTACTGCAAACACAACCACCATGCCAATCCAACAAACACAGATGTCATGAACTACTGCAAACACAACCACCATGCCAATCCAACAAACACAGATGTCGTGAACTACTGCAAACACAACCACCATGCCAATCCAACAAACACAGATGTCGTGAACTACTGCAAACACAACCACCATGCCAATCCAACAAACACAGACGTCGTGAACTACTGCAAACACAACCACCATGCCAATCCAACAGACACAGACATCATGAACTACTGCAAACACACCCACCATGCCAATCCAACAGACACAGACATCACGAACTACTGCAAACACAACCACCATGCCAATCCAACAGACACAGACATCACGAACTACTGCAAACACAACCACCATGCCAATCCAACAGACACAGACGTCATGAACTACTGCAAACACAACCACCATGCCAATCCAACAGACACAGACGTCATGAACTACTGCAAACACAACCACCATGCCAATCCAACAGACACAGACGTCATGAACTACTGCAAACACAACCACCATGCCAATCCAACAGACACAGACGTCATGAACTACTGCAAACACAACCACCATGCCAATCCAACAGACACAGACGTCATGAACTACTGCAAACACAACCACCACGCCAATCCAACAGACACAGACGTCATGAACTACTGCAAACACAACCACCATGCCAATCCAACAGACACAGACGTCATGAACTACTGCAAACACAACCACCATGCCAATCCAACAGACACAGACGTCATGAACTACTGCAAACACAACCACCATGCCAATCCAACAGACACAGACATCACGAACTACTGCAAACACAACCACCACGCCAATCCAACAGACACAGACGTCATGAACTACTGCCAACACAACCACCATGCCAATCCAACAGACACAGACATCATGAACTACTGCAAACACAACCACCATGCCAATCCAACAAACACAGACGTCATGAACTACTGCAAACACAACCACCATGCCAATCCAACAAACACAGATGTCATGAACTACTGCAAACACAACCACCATGCCAATCCAACAGACACAGACGTCATGAACTACTGCAAACACAACCACCATGCCAATCCAACAGACACAGACGTCATGAACTACTGCAAACACAACCACCATGCCAATCCAACAGACACAGACATCACGAACTACTGCAAACACAACCACCATGCCAATCCAACAGACACAGACATCACGAACTACTGCAAACACAACCACCACGCCAATCCAACAGACACAGACATCATGAACTACTGCAAACACAACCACCATGCCAATCCAACAAACACAGACATCACGAACTACTGCAAACACAACCACCATGCCAATCCAACAGACACAGATATCATGAACTACTGCAAACACAACCACCATGCCAATCCAACAAACACAGACATCACGAACTACTGCAAACACAACCACCATGCCAATCCAACAGACACAGACATCATGAACTACTGCAAACACAACCACCATGCCAATCCAACAGACACAGATATCATGAACTACTGCAAACACAACCACCATGCCAATCCAACAGACACAGACATCATGAACTACTGCAAACACAACCACCATGCCAATCCAACAAACACAGACATCACGAACTACTGCAAACACAACCACCATGCCAACCCAACAAACACAGACATCACGAACTACTGCAAACACAACCACCATGCCAACCCAACAAACACAGACATCATGAACTACTGCAAACACAACCACCACGCCAATCCAACAAACACAGACATTACGAACTACTGCCAACACAACCACCATGCCAATACAACAGACACAGACGTCACGAACTACTGCAAACACAACCACCATGCCAATCCAACAGACACAGACATCATGAACTACTGCAAATGCAACCACCACGCCAACCCAACAAACACAGACGTCATGAACTACTGCAAACACAACCACCATGCCAATCCAACAAACACAGACATCATGAATTACTGCAAACACAACCACCATGCCAATCCAACAAACACAGACATCATGAACTACTGCAAACACAACCACCATGCCAATCCAACAAACACAGACATCATGAATTACTGCAAACACAACCACCATGCCAATCCAACAAACACAGACATCATGAACTACTGCAAATGCAACCACCACGCCAACCCAACAAACACAGACGTCGTGAACTACTGCAAACACAACCACCATGCCAATCCAACAGACACAGACGTCATGAACTACTGCAAACACAACCACCACGCCAATCCAACAGACACAGACATCACGAACTACTGCCAACACAACCACCATGCCAATCCAACAAACACAGACATCATGAATTACTGCAAATGCAACCACCATGCCAATCCAACAAACACAGACGTCGTGAACTACTGCAAACACAACCACCACGCCAATCCAACAGACACAGACGTCATGAACTACTGCAAACACAACCACCACGCCAATCCAACAAACACAGACATCATGAACTACTGCAAATGCAACCACCATGCCAACCCAACAAACACAGACATCATGAACTACTGCAAACACAACCACCACGCCAATCCAACAAACACAGACGTCATGAACTACTGCAAACACAACCACCACGCCAATCCAACAGACACAGACGTCATGAACTACTGCAAACACAACCACCACGCCAATCCAACAGACACAGACGTCATGAACTACTGCAAACACAACCACCACGCCAATCCAACAAACACAGACATCATGAACTACTGCAAACACAACCACCACGCCAATCCAACAGACACAGACGTCGTGAACTACTGCAAACACAACCACCACGCCAATCCAACAGACACAGACGTCATGAACTACTGCAAACACAACCACCACGCCAATCCAACAAACACATACATCATGAACTACTGCAAATGCAACCACCATGCCAACCCAACAAACACAGACATCATGAACTACTGCAAACACAACCACCATGCCAATCCAACAAACACAGACGTCATGAACTACTGCAAACACAACCACCACGCCAATCCAACAGACACAGACGTCATGAACTACTGCAAACACAACCACCACGCCAATCCAACAGACACAGACGTCATGAACTACTGCAAACACAACCACCACGCCAATCCAACATACACAGACGTCATGAACTACTGCAAACACAACCACCACGCCAATCCAACAGACACAGACGTCATGAACTACTGCAAACACAACCACCACGCCAATCCAACAGACACAGACGTCATGAACTACTGCAAACACAACCACCACGCCAATCCAACAGACACAGACGTCATGAACTACTGCAAACACAACCACCACGCCAATCCAACAGACACAGACGTCATGAACTACTGCAAACACAACCACCACGCCAATCCAACAGACACAGACGTCATGAACTACTGCAAACGCAACCACCATGCCAATCCAACAGACACAGACTTCATGAACTACTGCAAACGCAACCACCATGCCAACCCAACAGACACAGACGTCATGAACTACTGCAAACGCAACCACCATGCCAACCCAACAGACACAGACGTCATGAACTACTGCAAACGCAACCACCACGCCAATCCAACAGACACAGACGTCATGAACTACTGCAAACACAACCACCACGCCAATCCAACAGACACAGACGTCATGAACTACTGCAAACACAACCACCACGCCAATCCAACAGACACAGACGTCATGAACTACTGCAAACACAACCACCACGCCAATCCAACAGACACAGACGTCATGAACTACTGCAAACGCAACCACCACGCCAATCCAACAGACACAGACGTCATGAACTACTGCAAACGCAACCACCACGCCAATCCAACAGACACAGACGTCGTGAACTACTGCAAACGCAACCACCACGCCAATCCAACAGACACAGACGTCGTGAACTACTGCAAACGCAACCACCACGCCAATCCAACAGACACAGACGTCGTGAACTACTGCAAACGCAACCACCACGCCATTCCAACAAACACAGACGTCGTGAACTACTGCAAACGCAACCACCACGCCATTCCAACAAACACAGACGTCGTGAACTACTGCAAACGCAACCACCACGCCATTCCAACAAACACAGACGTCGTGAACTACTGCAAACGCAACCACCACGCCAACCCAACAAACACAGACGTCGTGAACTACTGCAAACGCAACCACCACGCCATTCCAACAAACACAGACGTCGTGAACTACTGCAAACGCAACCACCATGCCAATCCAACAAACACAGACGTCATGAACTACTGCAAACACAACCACCACGCCAATCCAACAGACACAGACGTCATGAACTACTGCAAACACAACCACCACGCCAATCCAACAGACACAGACGTCATGAACTACTGCAAACACAACCACCACGCCAATCCAACAGACACAGACGTCATGAACTACTGCAAACGCAACCACCACGCCAATCCAACAGACACAGACGTCGTGAACTACTGCAAACGCAACCACCACGCCAATCCAACAGACACAGACGTCGTGAACTACTGCAAACGCAACCACCACGCCAATCCAACAGACACAGACGTCGTGAACTACTGCAAACGCAACCACCACGCCAATCCAACAGACACAGACGTCGTGAACTACTGCAAACGCAACCACCACGCCATTCCAACAAACACAGACGTCGTGAACTACTGCAAACGCAACCACCACGCCATTCCAACAAACACAGACGTCGTGAACTACTGCAAACGCAACCACCACGCCATTCCAACAAACACAGACGTCGTGAACTACTGCAAACGCAACCACCACGCCAACCCAACAAACACAGACGTCGTGAACTACTGCAAACGCAACCACCACGCCAACCCAACAAACACAGACGTCGTGAACTACTGCAAACGCAACCACCACGCCATTCCAACAAACACAGACGTCGTGAACTACTGCAAACGCAACCACCATGCCAACCCAACAAACACAGACGTCGTGAACTACTGCAAACGCAACCACCATGCCAATCCAACAAACACAGACGTCATGAACTACTGCAAACACAACCACCATGCCAATCCAACAAACACAGACATCACGAACTACTGCAAACACAACCACCACGCCAATCCAACAAACACAGACGTCATGAACTACTGCAAACACAACCACCATGCCAACCCAACAAACACAGACGTCATGAACTACTGCAAACACAACCACCATGCCAATCCAACAAACACAGACATCATGAACTACTGCAAACACAACCACCATGCCAATCCAACAAACACAGACGTCATGAACTACTGCAAACACAACCACCATGCCAATCCAACAAACACAGACGTCATGAACTACTGCAAACACAACCACCATGCCAATCCAACAAACACAGACGTCATGAACTACTGCAAACACAACCACCACGCCAATCCAACAAACACAGACATCACGAACTACTGCAAACACAACCACCACGCCAATCCAACAGACACAGACATCACGAACTACTGCAAACACAACCACCACGCCAATCCAACAGACACAGACGTCACGAACTACTGCAAACACAACCACTATGCCAATCCAACAGACACAGACATCATGAACTACTGCAAACACAACCACCATGCCAATCCAACAAACACAGACATCACGAACTACTGCAAACACAACCACATTGCCAATCCAACAAACACAGACATCACGAACTACTGCAAACACAACCACCATGTCAACATAATGTTACTGCTTTAAAATCTCCAGTAATATAACTACTGTTCTGTTGTGCATACTCACATCACAGTTCACACTGACAGTGCCGTTTTTGTGAACAATGCATATGATTGACTTGTCAAACCAGCGATTGTCACAGTCTCCAATGAGACCCTCTCTGGCCATCTGCAAACATCCGTACACAGGACAAATGTTATTGCTGATCTGACAATTACATTGTCTAGCAGAGACAACATTCTGACACTAATAATTTTGTTTTCAGTGACAACTAGCAGGCATTATTTCCTTTGCTGTCCTTTTTTGAAATCCACGAAAACATAATGGGAGTTGGAGAAATTGTTTAAATAACAAATAAAAAAATTATTAACCTGCTTCAATCAGTGGGACCCATACTGCAATAGATAATAAAAAATAACACATGTGGTGCCAATATCATCAGAATCCAAGCCCAGTGGAGCTACAACACCAGTGGATTAAGCATTTTCATACTTTAGTGCAGTTCAAAGGTCGTCAACAAGTGGATGAGTGTGTTAAGAAGCTAGGAAGGAGCATCGTGGATAGTGAGAAATTAATTTCACACATTATTTGAGAAGAATACTTGGAGTAAAAACCTGGCTCTCAACATTGGGACAGTGGGACTGTGTGTCTCTTATGACTAGGATGACAATGTACATTTGCCCCACAATGTTACTGGTGGCCAAACAGACCAAACTGAATAACTGATGTGCTATTTGAAAAGGGTAGACTGTCCTGTTTAACGAGGTCATCACATTATGTAAAATACAACATCAACAAACATTAAATAGCATGTGCTAGAACAAACTAAGACAAGAACTTTGATAAACTACAATATGGATACATTATAAAATAAATGCCATAGCTATGGTTGAAACTAAGTTTCTATTAGTGTCCCAGATACACAAAGGTCAAGGTTACTTCGGTGATGTTTTCTGGACTTCTGCTGTCCAAAACAAACAACGAGGTTGCTGTCTCAATCACATCCAGGTGGCGCTGGTTGTCTGGGTGCAGGTTGATGATATGCTTTCGTAACTTAAAAAAAAAAACAGACTTGGCATTAAACATGATGGTACATAAAGTGATTTATCTGTGACTACAATTTGAGATGTTGAGAAGTTGAACTGTACAACCAAGAGGCCTGGCGCTGCATGCATGATGGGTGCAGCCTAACTTGTCAAATTGGGTAGTAACTTCACTAATGCAGTATGCATGAGCCCTGCTTGAATTTAGGCGATTGCTTGCCCAGTGGCGGCCTATCTCTAGGCTCACTAGCTAGGCGTAATGCTTAGGCTGTGATCATAAATCATGAAAAATACTGGCTGTGGTAGTTTTGACTTTTGAGAAGATGACAGATGGGGAATTTGTGGCGAAATCAGGAATTCCGGGATGGGAAGAATCCATTGGTGATGTACAATGACATGGAATTGTACGATTTCGTTGTCGCAATATTTTTGACAATTGTGAATGAACTCAGAAATGCTTTCCAGCTGTCATGATGGCATTGTGGATGTATGCAACAGGGTGGCTGAGACGATCAGCATCGACCGATACATTACAGCTGTCTGTACTGCTCTTCATACAATCATAGAAATGTGAATATACGCATTTGTTTTACCAATGCATGCTGAACTATATAACTAAAGTATTGTGGTGTGTTCCATTAGTGCATTTGGTTCAGGTTGTTTAAAATGAGAACTACAGTTGTCAGAATTGTACTCCCACAGTGATTACATATACTAGTGTATTCTATGTTCCTTTTGATACAAATTTATTTTGTGTTCTAATTTATGCTATCAACAAGTCTGAATACCATCAGTCCTTGCTTTACGGTTAATTAATTGCACAATGCACGGCTTTTTGCATAAAATGGTCCTTAGGAATATAAAATATACAACAGTCTGTCACAACGGGGTGACCAGAGAACAACAGGGTTGCTATAGTGACGTTGCACCAACCTTGGCCCACGGCTCTCTCCGACCAGCTGTCAGGCTGCCCACGCCTGGCCCCGCCCCCTGCTGGTGGCAATAGGTATCAATGTACCGCAGTTTTGCCTCAATCTCAGGTGCTGTGATCAGTTCGCCAGCATCATCAAGCACGTCCATTGTAAATATCCTGCCCATGCACTGCACAAGGACATGTGCGGGGCACGGCCCTTCTGACTCTGTGAGGCAAGATTAGTATACCATTTAATCACCTGAGGGCACCACATGTCTGCATTTCAACCTCATCCAGTGTTGTACTTGAAAATGTAATCATATTGTGTACTGCATCTACTGCAAGGTACTGAACCAAGTTACCTGAGGGAGAGGGGTCCTTCTAGTCCAGAACTAACGCTGACAAACATTAGCTCACTCCACTTTGCCTTTGTCTGTCAGAAATCATTATACGGTGTTGGTTCTTTCTACCTGCATGGTGTCTGCCAGGGGAAGTGATTTAACAAGATTTAACAAGATTGCCACCTAGAGATTCAACTCTAGATGGCAGGTGGACTAGGAAGCCATTTGGCTTATCGAGAGTCCAACCTATCTATCTAAGTATACCCCGCCCTTCTTAGGTATATGTCAATTTTATTTTTAAATATATTAACACTGCTAGCACCTACACAATCAGCTGATAATCTGTTCCATTCGTTTACTGTTCTTTGTGAAAATTTTCTAATATCTAGTCTACACTGCTTCTTTGCTAATGTAACTCCATGTCCTCTAGTCCTTCTCTCTTCCTTGACTGTAAAAAAATATTTCTGTCAATATTTTCATATCCATTCAATATTTTAAACACCTCAATCTGATCTCCTCTCAATCTTCTGGTTTCTAGTGTTGTTAAGCCACATTCTTTTAGACGCATTTCATAACTAATATTCCTGAGTTTTGGTATCATTTTGGTTGCTCTCCTTTGTACTCTTTCTAGCATATCAATATCCTTCTTGCGATATGGCCTCCATGCTTGAAGTGGTCACCTTCTAACTCTAAGCACACTTCATTGATACATCTATACTATCACAAATTAAATGTCATATCATGTTTTCAGTCCTATCACTGCTATGCCAGTGAATTGTTCACTGTAAACTGGTTGACCTGCAACCCCATCTACTCAGTTCCTGTTGCAGATATACCTGTCTTGAATGACGTTCGCAATTCATCCTTTGTAACTCCAGGTATCTTGCAGGTGTTGAACATGGAGCGATACTGCTTCATTGACCAAACTTTCTTCCCACGCGATCGGTCAACTCGCCGCTGTTCTCTGAAATAAATGTAATATCATAAATAAATACCTTTTCTGGCATGTACCCAAGTTCAGTTGAGCTACATTATCTGAGTGAGGCTTCCTGAATATCAGGGATGAAATGTAATTTATTATGGAACACTGTGTACTACTGTTTGAGATTATGTTAAATGTCTAGGATCACTTATTATTACGAAGTAAGACGTGCAGTTGTGCACATTTTTGGAAAAACTATTAAACCATCCCTTTTATATATAATAACAGAGATGAAATATGTGAGATTCTCCTCCCATTCTACTGTCTCTAGTGTCTAGAAAGATCTCACAAGGTCAGGGATAATAGCTGAGAGTGAGAAAGACTTGTGGAGAAATGTTAAAGAGGGTGGATTGTAGCAACTGATGTAGCTTCCCTCCCTATACACAACCTACCCTACAAACGGGGAAATATACACAGTTATGAGCTCACTGCAGTGGACTGCACTGGTCTCACGTAAACAACAGACAACCAAGACTCACCTATGTAAGAGAAGCCAGTAGCGCACGGCAACCCAACACAGTAGTGCTGCCCTCTCCAGTTGAGATCCTTCTTTTGGTCGCCAGAATGTATCAACGAAGGGGCCAATACCAGAAAAGTTCACGAAGATGGCACTTGGTTCCCGATTCATCAAATACGCATAATCCAGCCACCATTTCTCCAACTGAAGCACCAGCATACTTCAGTTATCACAACATTATTAGTCATTTATTTAAGTTGAAGTTTCACAGGGGGCCAAATAACCAGATGTCATACTTAGCCAGAACTGAACTAAAATGCTTTGATAATTATTTTAAAACAGTAACATACATATGTGCATTGCTGGCAGTTTTTTTTTTGGATAACGAGAGCAATGTAGTAAGCAAGTAACTATCTTGTTGAAGATTTTACAATAATAGTATAAAAGCATACCCAATTCCTGGCATGTTTATTTCTCTCGTTCAATTTGTGATGCAGCTGTTTTCCAATTCCTGCTCCAAACTCTTCAACAATGTGTCGAGTATGTGCGTATTCCTCCGGTGTCAAGTGTGGCAAAACTGCAGGGACAAACACAAGAACACTGCAACAAAACTGATAACATAATCTTACACTAAATTATGTTGTTTAACTTAAAACTACATTAACCACAAACATGATATGACACCACAAATACGACATGACACCACACGCACGACATGACACCACAAATACGACATGACAAGACACCACACATCGAAAGCAAAACACAAACATTACAACATCACAGGCATAATCCATTCTAACCCGATTACAAAAAATTCTCTTTCCTGAACTTAAACATCTACCCAGGTAAAAACAAACTGATTATTAAACAAATAAAATGAAGGAAACCATTACTTGACCCAAGGAAGTTAAAGAATGTTTAGAGTGTTCACCAGAAAAGCAACTTTGAATAACTTTAGAGTTGTGTTGAAGGGATGCAGCAAAACTAAACAAATTGTGTCCGGAGGACAGAGCAAAATAAACAAACCTGTGTGCCACCAAAACAACTGCGTCATTTTGCTCAAAAACAACATCAGCGCGAATGCTAGCTGATTTGTGACATTTGCCTAAATGATAATTTAAATGTTAGTAACAACTGCCTGACTCATGAAGGTATTTTGTAAGAAAGCATACAAATACATGAAGTACCGATAATTTGTCTGATTTTAAATATTTAAACCAAAGAGTGAAAGATTAACAAATATTTCTGAAGGAGTACACTGTACAAAGTTTCATATGTACTACATCACAGTTGGATACCTTATTTTACCAATCAGGTCTTAGGTGGTTTCCTCCAAACAGCCCACACTTGGGCGAACACAGGAGTAACCGTAAAGTACTACAATAACCTGCCAATCTTACCTGACTCCAAGTACTTTGTAAGCGTGTGTTCCAGTGTGGGAATTGGCAGTGAGGGCAAAGTTTCATCAAACTGGAAGGTCTTCTCATCTGTACTGATGAAGCCTGATGGGAATACGAAGCCATAATCGGGTGGCCCACATGGCATTCGGGTGGCCATATTTGTTCTCAAAACTGAAACACAGAAGAAAATATAACCATGACAACCTACAGTGGTAAAACTTATCCTCATGTATATTTTATCTAGTTCTACACCAATCGCTTATTAAAAAGTTACTGCTGTTAACATAACAACGATAACGATTACTAGAAAAAATATATTTTGTTAATTCTTTTACAAAGCAATTCCTATTTGGCCTAGAATTTGTTATTATCGAGTACTATGATCACAAAAATTGTTTTTGCCCTGTTCTATTATTTAGTTAGTTATTTTTGTGTTCTGCCTAAAAAAATATACACTTATTTCAAATCTCTTCAAAACATTCATTGATTTATTCTGGGATCATCCTTTGGTCCAAAGAAGTAAAAATTAAGAAGGAGACTATTTGCAGAGCAGTGGCGTCACAGCTCTGCAAATTAGGAAGCCTTTCGGTATTCGCAGAGCAGGTATGAAAGAGCATTTACTAGTTGCTATACATGTTGTTATAATAATAATAAACTTAATTTAGACACTAAAATCTAAAGTAAATTTCTGTTCAGTAGTATCGACAACAGTACTTAATAATTATAAGAAATAAATAGTGAAACACATGAACACATATAGCAAAAGTCTGTCCTAATTCAGACCATGGAGTGACGTATCTGCTCTGCAAATAGCTATCTTGAGGAAAAAAGTAATGGGGCCCAGTTGTCGACTGGGCCACTATATACTTTTCACTGGGGTGAGCCACAGAAACTAAAACAGATTGTCTAAACAAAACTTAAGATGGTACTACATAATTCAAATCTAATTTGAATTTGTCAATATATATATATATATATATATATATATATATATATATATATATAAATATATATATATATATATATATATATATATATATATATATATAATATTACTCATTTAACTATAAGACTAAATCACTTAATTTTTTACACAGATTAACAAAATATATAAAAATGTTATAATTATATAATATATAGCTATAGTATAGGGTTGTTGAAATTAGTTAACTTTTGTTTTGCCTTTTGGTTAGTCTTCTGTTCTGGCCTACTGGTGCTAGTTAATATTTAACGATGTAATATTGGTTATTAATCACGCCACAAATTGCCAAATCATCCCGATCGGTCATCCCTGTCCCTGGGCCTAGCCTATAGGGCTATGCGTAATCCGTGTGAGTGTGACATACACAAAC
Source organism: Ridgeia piscesae (assembly GCA_025642075.2). Classification (NCBI taxonomy): domain Eukaryota; kingdom Metazoa; phylum Annelida; class Polychaeta; order Sabellida; family Siboglinidae; genus Ridgeia; species Ridgeia piscesae. Next base: position 264,712 of record JAODUO010000233.1, on the reverse strand, counting down.
ATAAGACAGTGGCCTGAGCCGAGTCGCAAAACAGTCACAGTGGTCAATGCTTGACACTACTGTCACGTACGACACCGCCAGTAAAGGTTGTTTTGAATGTAACCTGCAGCTGTCAACGCACACGTAACTATAGATAACATACAGTGACCTGTCAGCAGGCACCAGATATGTGTTTGCATTACCTATGCTATATTATAACGGTATCATAATTAGACGCCCACCTGGCCTCGGTTCTTTCACCACACCAAGTTATTAGTAAATGATGTAAGCGGCTTTCGCAAATCGCTATGATGCCAATAGTGTACGCAAGGAGGCGCCTCTCATCGAGAATCGAATGTGAGTCTACCACTATGTGGCGCCTCTCTGTCTTTGTTTCTGCTGTGCCTGTGCCTGTGCCTGTGCCTGTGCCTGTGCCTGTGCCTGTGCCTGTGCCTGTGCCTGTGCCTGTGCCTGTGCCTGTGCCTGTGCCTGTGCCTGTGCCTGTGCCTGTGCCTGTGCCTGTGCCTGTGCCTGTGCCTGTGCCTGTGCCTGTGCCTGTGCCTGTGCCTGTGCCTGTGCCTGTGCCTGTGCCTGTGCCTGTGCCTGTGCCTGTGCCTGTGCCTGTGCCTGTGCCTGTGCCTGTGCCTGTGCCTGTGCCTGTGCCTGTGCCTGTGCCTGTGCCTGTGCCTGTGCCTGTGCCTGTGCCTGTGCCTGTGCCTGTGCCTGTGCCTGTGCCTGTGCCTGTGCCTGTGCCTGTGCCTGTGCCTGTGCCTGTGCCTGTGCCTGTGCCGTGCTGTGCCTGTGCCTGTGCCTGTGCCTGTGCCTGTGCCTGTGCCTGTGCCTGTGCCTGTGCCTGTGCCTGTGCCTGTGCCTGTGCCTGTGCCTGTGCCTGTGCCTGTGCCTGTGCCTGTGTCCGTCCGTCCGTCTTGAAGTGATTGTCTCAATTTCTGATTGATTATCACATGATCGATCTGACTGACTGTGTTACCATCTGGAGATCTCCAGTTGTTTTGTGAATTGTTTTGTGATTGAATAACATTCCGCCTATGACTATCCGGTGTTTCGACTATCCTTACATCCCCATGTAGATACCTGCAATCCTGGAAGTATATGTTCTCACCCTGTGTTTGTGCATTAACTTGAGGTGTGAATTGATGGAGTGACATACTTGATGAGAAAGTGTGCTGCTTTCATTTGTGCTCAACAATACAATTCATTCTTACATTCCGCTTTAGATAACTGCAATCCTTGAAGTACACTTTGTCATCTTTAGAACTGTGAATTCACTTGAGATGTACCATACATTCACCACAGGTTACTGGCAGGCTTTGTGTAAATGTGCTGCTGAATGTTTTACATTTTCATAATGATTGTATGCATAATGAATCAATAGAAAACGTATGGAAGGTTTTTCCCATGATGTTTTCTTTTCTGAGAGGTTTTTTTACTGGGGGGGCTTTTTCCGGAAGGACTTACTTCCTATTTTTTTGAGATAGTTATTGCTGTATGACCACATACTATCTTATGTCTCTCACTCTCAAATTCAGCTATCTACAAGAAGTCATCATCATCATCATCATCATCATCATCATCATCATCATCATCATCATCATCATCATCATCATCATCATCATCATCATCATCATCATCATCATCATCATCATCATCATCATCATCATGCTGTCGGTCGCGATGCAACAAAGACTGTTTCCATCATTTGACTCTCCAATTATCTCTCTGCTATGATATTGATGTCCATGAGTCGGTCTTTATGTCTCTCAGCTTCAGGTTTCTCTTGATGGTATCCTTGAACTGGAGACGAGGGCGCCCTCTCTTTCTGTGACAAGAAGACAGTTGAGAGTAGATAATCTGCTTTGATAGCCTGTCTGGTGACATTCTCATGAGGTGTTCAGTCCCCCGGAGATTGTTTCTGATCAGAAGATCTTCCATAGATGGCAGCCCTGTCCGTTCGAGTATGTCCTCGTTTGTCACTTTGTCCATCCAGGTTATCCTCATGATCGAACGCAGATGTCGCATTATGAAGGCATGCAACTTTTTCACCTGTCGTCCAGGCCTCGGCTCCGTATAGGAGGGTGGGCAGCACGATTGCACGGTATATCTTGCCTTTAACCCGCATGGACACATGGTGGTTGTTCCAGAGTCTCTGGCGTAGTCGCCGAAAGATGCACTAGCCTTGGCCATCCTACCTATTTCATCGTCAATGCATCCATTACTTGATATAGTGCTTCCAAGGTAGGTGAATTCTAGAACAGAGTTCAGCTTGTTTCCATCAACCATGATATCCTCCTCTCGGGTTCTTGTAGAGTTGGGTTGGTACAGCACCTCGGTCTTTTTGATGTTAATTTTCAGGCCGAACTTCTTTGACGCATCGGAGAAAGCATCCACTATTTTCTGCATCTCTTCAGCAGAGTGGGCAACCAGTGCACTGTCACCTGCGAATAGCAGCTCTCTCATCAGTATTCGAGTAGTCTTGGTCTTCGCTCTGAAGTGTGCGACGTTGAATAGGTCAGCGCTCTGTCTGGATTGTATGTAGATGCCATCTCACATGTCTCGGAAAGCCTCGTCGATCATTGCTGATAGGAAGATGGAGAAAAGCATGGGGGCCAGTACACAACCTTGCTTGACCCCATTTGTAACACTGAACGATTCCAGTATGCATAGAGCCTCTATCATAGTTGTGAACTTCTCTGGGCATCCATACTTTCCTCAGTAGCTGCCATAGCCCGGTCATCCAAACTGTATCGAACGCCTTACTGAAGTCGACAAATACCATGTGCAGTGATCGGGCCTGCTCAATGCACTTTTGTTTAGCTATCGGAGACACAATATCATATCCACGGTGCTGCGGTTACCTCTGAATTAAGCCACATTTGTCTCCGGAACTACCTCTGGTGTTATGTGGGTAGATGGGCTGTTGAGGAGGATCCTGGCGAAGATCTTACCTGCTATGTAAAGAAGAGAGATTCCTCTATAGTTCCCACAGTCTGTTCGATAACCTTTCTTGTAGATGGTTACAATGCTGGCATCCTTCCATGCTTGTGGTACAGAATCCACCTCCCAGGCTTGGTGATTAGTTGATGCAGTCTGCTGAACAGATTGTCTCCTCCGTGCTTCCATACTTCAGCAGGAATTCCATCTCCCCCAGGTGCTTTGCCATCTGTCAGGCCGGCGATTGCTCTAGCTATCTCAGCCATCTCATCGAGGTTTGTCTTGGTAATGCGCTGCGGGATGTTGTCCAGAGCTTCGTGATCTATATGGCCAGGGACTTTGAGTAGCTTCTGGAAGTGTTCACTCCATCTTGCCACAACTCACTTGCTATCAGAGAAGATGTCAATTCCATCTATTAATTTCAGCTGAACAGGTCCCTTCTTCTTGGGTCCCCACACTTCCTTCAGTCCACTGTAGAAGCCCTTCATGTCGTTTCTGTCAGCAGTTCTCTGCAGCTCCACTGCTTTCCTTTCCCACCAGTCTGGCCTTCAGTGCACGGGTGCGTTTTTGTAGCAGTCTGCAGGCATCTTTGTATGCTGCAGTGGTGGAGTTAGTGCTCCTGTTTTGCAACACTCTCTGGTGGGCTTGGTTTCTTCTGCCTATAAGAGTGTGTAGCTCCTGGTCGTTGGGGTCGAACCAGTCCATTCCTCGTCTGGTGTTGAGCTTTCCTTCTCCTGCCATTGGGCGAGAACACTATCTGGGTTTGTCATTGTTGGAGCGTACATGCTGATAATTGTAGCAAAGTTGTCCTTGCTCAGAGGTAGTCTCATCGTCATGATTCTGTCGCTTACTGGCCGTGGTATTTCTGTCAGCTTTTTGACGATATCCTTTTTGGTAGCAAAGCCCACTCCGGCCTCCCGTCTTTCTCCTTCGGGTTTGTCACTCCAGAAGAAAGAGTATTCCAAGACGTTGAGACTACCAGACTCTGAGAACCTTGTTTCACATAAGGCGTCGATGTCGATGTTGTATTTGGCGAGTTCCATTGCTAGTAGTGCCGTACATCTTTCTGGTCGGCCAGCCCCTTCTCGGTCGAGGAGAGTCCTGACGTTTCATTGTGCAATTGTCAGCAGTTGTCTTCTTCTTCTTCTTCCTCGCTGATTTTCCACTGTCGACGGAAGATGAGGAAGATGTGGTCGAGCAGCGCGGTCCTTGGTAACACGGGCGACGGCCGATCTGGTATGGTGATTCGTGCAGTTGTACATTTCATGGAAGCTGTCAGCAAAAAGTGTTGAAATGCCGCTGGCTTTTGTGAGTTACTAGCGGCTATCTCTTGGGGAGCAAATAGAAGTCTCACATCGGCAAGAACATGTCAAGACAGGCGTAAACTATTTGTCCCTGCAGTGGCTGGTCGAGAGATGTTGGGAGTTTCATACATCAACCGCCCTTGATGCTGTCACAGTGACATGGTTTTCTGGTTAGGGTTTGGTCCCTTAGCCTTCGGTTCTGTCAAGAACCTGTACCACAAGGCAGTGCATGGCAGGGGCGTTCAACTCCCTGATGTATTGCAATACCTGTGGTACTGCAATACCTGCATATCATAAGGTACTAGAAGAGGACTAATTATAAAAACCCTAAATATAGCGGCGACATTCGCGCTTATTGCCAGAGCAGCTCTGCGGGTAGCTGTTATCTCAATTTCCCCGCGAAGATCGTCTAAATCACTCATAAGTGTCACATTTATCTGAAGTAATTACTATGTCGACGTGTGTTCGCTGAAAATATCGCCAACCGGACGTGTGTGCACGTCTTCATAATATATTCACTTCTGCTCTGGCCGACTTAAATTGCGTGCTTATTGCCAAAGCTGCTCTGAGCATAAGGCCGACTTGCGCGCCGTCGAACTAGCTTCTGCGTGCCGACCGTGCAGTCTATGCGATGTTTATGAAACGTTATCACACACTAATGAATATTGCCCTGAATAAACGTACAAGAATTGACACGCCTATAAATTAAATTAAAGGTTTAAAACTACAATAAAAATACGTTCGTTATCACATTCCAGGAGCCCACTCGTATCTTGCATGTTTTCGGTTTGAAAAAGTCCACTGTCAGCTTCCGATTGTATTTTGCTGATATCTTTCATGATCCCAGATTTCTGGGTAGCTTCACTCTTTGCACCATTTACATTTTGTTCTTTAGAAATGGTTTCTGTGGCGTAATGTTTTTTTTATGTGGTGAGGCCCGCCGAGTGTTAGCCGCACGCACAAATCTCTTTCTCAGCCGGGCTTGGGACCAGCCAAGGCGGAGTTATACATATACACATGCACATATATGTTGTATTTATACATATTATGGTATATACGGACATGGTATATATATATATATGATATATATATATATATATATATATATATATATATATATATATATATATATATATATTATAATATGGCAGCACCTTTCCACGCCATAAATCGGACACATAAAACCATTCAGAGGCGCATTACAACATTATAAACACTGTATATATGGTGTGTACGTACTCATTTATAACTGTTATGTGTTCACACGTACGTGTATGGCAAGTCTTGCACAATACAGAGGCGGGCGTGCCGCGTGAGTCAGAAGCTTCACAGTCGCCAGACAACCCCCAAATGTGTCGTTGTCTTATAACGACTGTACATGCTCTGACTAGTCACAATTTAAATGGGTTTTTGTAAGTAGTTAGCCTATCAACGTGTTTTAAGTGTAATTCGTCGTTTGTATCCAGGCTGTTTGTGAAAGAATCTGTGTTAGTTCCTGTAAATTAATTGTGTTCCCGACAGTCACCCTCTCCTGGGTTGAGATCCTCATCATCACCAACTGTCCGTCTTGGTCTATGACGGGGACTGCAAGGGTCGCCAAGTGGGTGTCTGTAACCATTCAGTGTGTGAGGCGAAACCAGCAATGAAAACAACACACGCTTGCTTTGCAGACGCCTGATGACGTAAGTGCTGAGTAACTTTCATTGGGAAGGTTGGGTCTGACGAATAGGTTCTAGTTGATTCCAGCACTCGGCAGGGTTCTATTAAAGAGACGTTTTATTAGATTTGGCCACCACGTGGCGCTTTGATTTTTGCAAGGTTATAATCACGGTCGCTAGGTGAGGCCCCGGCGCCAGGCGTTTCCCGCAAGTAAACATGGCAACGTTTTAAGGCAAGGTTGTCGTAGGATCTCAGCGTCTGAGAAAACACTTAAATAACAACCCACTTATTTATTATTTTACTTGCACCCCATAATTGCTTTAGTTGTACTTATTTTAAATGGTATTGTATTGTATTTTAAGTATACATATGGCCTATTTGTCCGAAATAAACATGCTACTAAAAGAAAGAGTGTAGAAGCTACCTTAATTTAAAGAATGAAGAAATATGATAGTCGACGTATTTAACTCGGATATGCTTATGATTAATGGGTATGACGTTTATCTGGATAAACCCATACATCGTCAGCCGAGCATCTGACACGATCTGTTACCAGTACACTGCTAGCACGTACTCGGTACTGTGGCTGCGCCCAGGCCGGTGTGACGGTCTGGAACGTCAATCGGTACAGAACGTCGTTCTCCTTCCGTTTTTATCGGTTCATGCATATTGCGCATGACTCGTACATGTCAAAGGTTAGCGCGACATTTCGGCCCGCAGCTTACCAGTCTGGAATGTATATCTGGTCCAGGATGTCGTTCCAACTCGTCTTGTGTGTTGTTTATGGACTTCGTACATGCATGTCAAAGGTTAACGTCTACTTTGACCAGCTTGATCACTGTGACTGCCGAGCCTATGCGTGACTCATGCATGTTATAGTTTATGTTAAAGATTTCTTGATGCGCTTCCTTTGTTGCAATTGTTATTAATAAACATAACAATACCTCATAATTGGCATTACTTGTAACTATTTATAAACAGTTTTTTCTTAATATCATTGTCCCAGAGCGACGAGCATCTTATGGCTTCGCCACAGCAGTAGTTTTTCAGCGCTCTTTATAGCGCATACAGCGTTCAAAACAAATCTCCCCTTTTCATGTCATACACATTTCTGTCACTTTGGGATGTACGTATGTAACTGCCTACTGGCGTGAACCCGTGCGCGCACGAAACTATAGTCTGCAACGTAGGGGAAAAGTAGGTCGTCGCTACACTGGTAATTATTTTAGAAAAAAGATACAGGATTTATATATGGTGTACTGGAATAGCATGTCTAATTATATAACTATAAATTACCTGGTGTTGTAAGGTGTAGTGATAAAAGCTATATGTTAATAATATTCTTTATACTGACCTTGATTACAAGTGATAATCTGTAAACCAGCTGTAGGGTAAGAACAAAATAATAATTTTGTGTCATATTGGCAAGAAAATGGATGGAGTTATTGGCAATTGTATTTGTAGTTATTTGATGTACATGAGAATATGTTGTGATACTCTAGGTATAATCCCATATTAATATTTATTCGTTATGTGTAATGTTGTAGACACAAAAGTTGGTATAATTAAACATGTATCATATGTGTAAATTTATATAATGTGTTTTTGTTTATATAATACTGACAATGTTTTGATCATAAACATTTATAAATAAAAACGATGCAATCAATAAAAATATGTTGTCACAATATGATGCACTCAATATAGCATTTCTCCCATATAGTATTTACGAAGAAGCGTATCTGAAAAAACCTGGAGCCAAGCTTTGTTACCCATCATTTTGCTAATGGTAGCGCTGTGGTGCAATGGCTAAAGGTATGGACTGTCGACTATGAGAACCCGAACTCGAATCATGTGCTGCCATGTCATATCTTTTTTCACTAAACATTACTCCAGTTCACTCAGCTGTATGATGAGTACCTGGCTATTGACAGTGGATCAAATTTGTGTACGAATAGTCTTTGTGCATTAATTGCAGCATGGCTGGATGCTTCCCAGAAAGACCGAGATCGTGTTCAATTCAAGAGGGAAAGTGTAAAGCGCTTTGAGAAAAACATTCTTCCCGTCTGTAAATAAGCCACGCATGATGGGATCAGATTATGTGAAAACTAATTTTGAAATGCATTCCGAAAGTCTCTGATATTACTATTGTGGAACCATCCACACATCCAAATCGTATAATAATATAACTATTTTGTAATCATATCCAGGGTGTTTGTGAAATATTTTATAAACATTATAAAGAAATTTGCTTTTGAAAATATTGTCACGCCATTGCAATTGCATTCGACTGTATGATGCAATGTTATTATAAAACTGAGACTATGGTTCGAGTGCTTATATAAAATAAAGGCAGGGATAAAATAATTGCACGCAGTCAATCTGCTAATTAATTTAATATGGTAAATTACTAATCGGTCCCCTTCTGGGGGGACTGGTGGAAATTGTGCATGCAATAACGATGATCAAATAAAATTGACAAATGCACATCAGTACGTGTTACACGATATTTATTAACATATATTGGCGAGGTTGTAACACCAAACTATGTCAATTCAAAATACTCTAGGTATTGCTTTGCCTTTTGCAGGTCATTTGCAAATATTCGTATCGTGACTATATCGAGAATAGCACTTACAACAAACTCGTAACATATGACGTTTTCAACAAAACAGGGGCGCTAATAAGTTCCTAAGTCGCTCAAGAAAATGGGACCGCATCGCAGGTTGAAACGAGTTTGCCTGCGCGAGAGCGTTCTATACACAGCCCCAGCCACAAGCGTCGGCCGAGTCGTTCGGCTGCGGGACGTCGCCGAGAAGGTACTGTGAGGGGCTGAAAAGTGCTGTCACCTCACAGAGGTTAATGGAGGCCATACCGTCGACCAAACTTTGCCGCTTGGAGCGGATCGGCCGATCCCACATAACGTCCTTTCACTTACTATTAATATATTGTGGTTACAACGTTATGATCTTGTGAGTTCTCGTTCATCTAGTCAGTCTTTTTTCAGAACATTTACACCAAGCCGACCGTTCTCTATATACAGATTAGGGCATGCTTAGAATTAGGCCCACGTAGAGGGTAACACCCTTGTTTGTGACGCTGTTATACTGCTCTTTGGCCTTCTTTTCTACCATTAACTAAAGAAGCCAGTCTTGGGCATAAACTTTCCACCGGAATCTTTTGTCTAGTCCATTCGAAGTTATTTAGCTTGCAGTCGCAGTGGGTTTGCGGTTACATTGTTAATGCTTCTTGAGGCGCACCTGCAATTAACGCTGTGTGTCACTTGTTGAAACGACCTACGCCTGCCAGGTAATTCTTCATAGGAATTGATGATTTTAGTATCATTTCTTTACAAATCTGTATGGTGGACCAGAAACATAATTCAAACGACGAACACAACTTTTCTTTATGTTTTAAACGAATGCTCTCTGTGTGTCGTAATATCTACGGGAGGTACTACGACGTAGTTTGTTTCAGTTGTTTATGTGCCACAGGAGCGGCTCCGACCAGCCTTAACTGATGTATGCCGGCATTAACCGATTTCTTTTCAGTTGTAATAATTTATGTGCGCCCCACTTACGTCACAGCTCTTTTATTACAGACGCCAAAGCCCTTCCTGTCAGGGATCGTGAGAGCGTCACTGTCACTGCAAATCACAGCGATAGGTGTGATACTTTCACCGCCGCTCAGAAAACAAATCAGCTAGCAGGTCGCAAACGGTGCTTCGCTTGTGATTCGCCAAGAACTGGTTTAGTGATGTGTCAGTCACTGCGTGGTAGGATGGTAGGGAATATCCACAGACTACGCGACACCAACTGGACGACAGTGAGAAGTGTCGACGGCGAGCGACCATGACGAACAAATTGATCGTGTTGTTACTGGCGGCGATCTGCTTCGCTTGTCTGCAATCTGCAGGTACTTGGTGTTTGCATTTGGGGATTTAAATTACGATTGACGTTATCCGTTTCCGTGGATTGCAGCTACGGGACGATGAAATGCATATGTCTATTTACTTTCCACATAATATGTTACGTATTTGTTGTTTTCCATGTACACTACGTTGACAAATGGTTGTAGTACCTATTGTGTTTTTATTTAGTAATCCTACTCTGAGTGCACATGTTGACATAACAATCAATGGTACAAACATTGGAAAGGCCCGAGGAATTGTTTCAACGAAATTGTTACGTGGTGCAGGTCATCGTGACATAATATTCTATCTTTTTACATGTCACAAAGAATGCATTTATTTTTAGATCTTGTACAATTCAAAACAGCTATATTCATGTTGTAAGCACAAGACTATGTGTTACAAACTAATTTACAACAACGTTTTAAAGAAACATTAAAGTAACAGCTCTTCTAAGAAAATCAACAACTATTGTGTTGTGGTAGTGTCATGTCTCTCTCTGTATTCTGTTTATGTTCTAATTTATAAAATGCTTTGCATGTTGGACTCACTAACATAACAAATCGTGAGTTAATTCAGACAATATTCATACAATCATAAATGAATATGTATGGTTTGTGTTTATTATTTATTTAAACTGATACTTATTGAATTGCAAGAGATAGACTAGAATTTTAGACAAATTCCGAAATGTCAGCTGGTTACACCAACAATGTGTGATACAACACTGTTGTGGGGTTCATTTTCAAAATACGTTGCTTTACAGTAGTGAGTATGACGTATACATACAAAGTATGCTGCTTCCTTGAGAGACATAGTTGTTGTTTGAATTTGACTTTGCAATGTAACTGGGTTAAGAGAAACCAGCTTTTAGCTGCCGAAAGGATGTTACAGAACCCAGACTAGACTTACCATTTTATTGGACAGAGGGTTACGTCTACAAGCGTTTGACGTTTACGTTCGAGAACCACTACACAGGCGATGATCGGGAGTTTTCCTTGACGAGACACGTCGACATGGTGCTGAGGTCAGGTTTTGTTTGAATGTTTATCGTTGAATTGAGGACATTTTGTTGTTGTGAGTGAAACATAATTAATTATGTTAACAATTGTTATGAATCAGTAATTGTTTGTTACGACTGTGTAAATTGTAACACTGTCTTATTGTTGACAGTAATTTATTGTTACGAGTTAAGCATTTTGTCGATACAGGTGAATATTCATTTAGGGTGTGCGATGTTCCGAATCTTTGCGACATTTGCTTTTATGAGTGACCCATTTGCTTTTGTGAATTAGGTATTGTTATGAATGAATGTTTATTATTATGAGTGTGCCATGTCATTGTTATTATGAGTGTGCCATTTGTTGTTGAAATATGCGTTGTTTAGACAAATGACCCACTGTTTACTGTAAGTAATTTAATGTACAATTGTTTACTGTAAGTAACTTAATGTACAATTTGTCGTATAGCGAACACTAAATGCTTAAACGTGTGTCATGTTTAGTAATGGTTTAGTTTCTTTGTTCTTGCGATGGATGTAGATGGCCCTCGTTCTGCCGCAAGTGCTACTACGACATCTTGCTCGACTTACAAAAGATGTTCCCCGAATTCACGTAAGAACAGTTTTCACATTCCTCTTCCCCGTCATACCTTGCGCGATGAAGGCAAAATGACGTAATCTGTATGCAGCCTGTAGACAGGTCACTCCGCTGATAGCGATCATACGGTATTTTCTTCCATGCTCGAATGTCCAGTCCTAGCTCATTGGAAATATCTTCTAGCGCTATATATATATATATATATATATATATATATATATATATATATATATATATATATATATATATATATATATATATATATATATCCATCTTACTTTTAACGGACCTAATCTCCTACGTGGTTCCTGTTCTCTCTCTGTAAATCTCCCACCGCCGGTCTATGTAGATGCTCTCTCTTGGTGGTTATGTGTCATGGCCGTCACACCTGCCTTCGTTTCAGGTGATTCTCCATTATGAATACTTGTCGTGTATCTTACTTTCCGACCGCCACATTTCTTCACTTTACATTCTTCGCATTCACGTACTGTACTTAGCTATATGTAGGACTACGGAAAGACGAAACGTTGATTCCAGAACTACCCAGGTAAGTCCAGTCCATAGGTTCACATACCGAATGTCCATCCTAGCTATGAAAATTTCGAAAATAATATATCCACTTGAATTACGACCAACTCTAGTGGTATCTTTTTCGTCAACAAACACTGTACATGTGTTTAGATCTTGTGAAATTCAAAACAGCTGTATTCGTATTGTAAGAACACGTACCACTGCATGTTAGCAACTAATTAATCAAATTAAAGATAAATTAAATTCAAGTAACAGTACTTCCAAACAAATTAACGGCAAATT